>JAWZYU010000392.1:112200-153187 GCA_038380435.1 Ryuthela nishihirai | reverse complement strand
AGATAAATCTCAGCGCTGACCCAGCTGGGACTCGAACCTGGGAACTACAGATTACGAGCCTGGCGCGCTACCGAATGAGCCACCCCGCTCCGCCCCGCCAGAAGAGAGACTTAATAAAGAAACTAATTAATCGAACGCCATTTTCGAAAATAATTGATCCTCCCATCATTTGCATCACGAATATATTCTTTCACACGAACGTCACAGAGATAGTTGGCTGGCTTTTAGCATTTCCTCAAGAGAGCAAACACTGGCAAATCTTGGAACAGGAAGGAACCAAAGGTTGAGGGGGGAAACATACAGTGAGAGGGGGGAGGAGATACAGTGAGAGGGGGGAGGAGTCAGGAAATGAGTTACTGGATCTGATGGAAGGCCAGGGAGCATTAGATGGAAGAGAAGGCACCTCCGGCACTGGGAGCGTTATTACGTTGGTAACTGGAGAGCAAGCGCTCTCTTTTTTCTCTGGAGGCGTCTGATGTCCTTTCCTCGTGGCCCTTGGTCGCGGAGTCACGTGAGAGACAGCTGCCGCCCGCATTAGACCAATAATGGAACTGCAAGTGCGCTCCAGGAGACGCTCATGCAAGCAAGGTTCACGGGGAGAAAGGCCGAGCATATTATTACCTTAGCGATGCTTAACTTATATCGAACGCAATGGGATGGGAAGAAAATTAGGCCATTTTCCATTTTAGTTCGGATTTAGGGATGGAGTTTGATCGTGTTTCACGCTTTGGCCTTTGAAGGGTTGTTCAATAATTAAAAGGGCGGGGGTGGCTCAGTCGGTAGCGCGCCAGGCTCGTAATCTGTAGTTCCCAGGTTTTAGTCCCAGCTGGGTCAGCGTTGAGATTTATTTCCGTAAAACTCCCCGCCCTGCCCACGGTCAATAGAGGATACCGATGGGCTTGGTAAAGACTACCGTCCGTCGGATGGGACGTTAAGCCGTGGCAACGTGTGTGGGAGAGTCATACACTCTGCACGTTAAAGAACACGCTGGATGGGAGACTACCATCTGTCCTCCAACAGCTGTTCCAGTGGGTTCCCTCCCCCAACCTTCTCTGAGTCTTCGGGGTCCATGTGACCTGGCCATTTAGCTCATTGTGTGCAAAGAAGTGCCGTACAGGGATAAAACAACCCAACGTTAAAGAACACGCTGGATGGCCAGGTCACAGCAGGCTACCATCTGTCTCCCAACAGCTATTCCAGTGGGTCACCTTCCCCAACCTTCTCTGAGCCTTCGGGGTCAATGTGACCTGGCCATTTAGCTCATTGTGTGCAAAAAGTGCCGCTCAGAGGTAAAACAACCCAACATTAAAGAACACGCTGGATGGCCTTGACGGGAGGCTCCCATTGTCTCAAAACAGCTATTCCAGTGGGTCACCTCCCCCAACCTTCTCTGAGCCTTCGAGATCCTTGTGACGTGGCTATTTAACCTATTGTGTGCAAAAAGTGGCGCTCAGAGGTAAAACAACCCAACGTTAAAAAACACCCTGGATGGCCTTGACAGGAGGCTACCATCTGTCTCCCAACAGCTCTTCCAGTGGGTCACCTCCCCCAACTTTCTGTGAGCCTTCGAGGTCTTTGTGACCTGGCCATTTAGCTCATTGTGTGCAAAGAAGTGCCGCTGAGAGATAAAACAATCCAACGTTAAAAAACACCCTGGTTGGCCTTGACAGGAGGCTACCATCTGTCTTCCAACAGCTGTTCCAGTGGGTCCCCTCCCCCAACCTTCTCTGGGCCTTCGGGGTCCATGTGACCTGGCCATTTAGCTCATGGTGTGCAAAAAAGTGCCGCTCAGAGGTAAAACAACCCAACGTTAAAGAACACGCTGGATGGCCTTGACGGGAGGCTACCATCTGTCTCCCAACAGCTGTTCCAGTGGGTCCCCTCCCCCAACCTTCTCTGAGCCTTCGGGGTCTTTGTGACCTGGCCATTTAACCCATTATGTGCAAAAAGTGCCGCTCAGAGGTAAAACAACCCAACGTTAAAAAACACCTGGATGGCTTTGACAGGAGGCTACCGTCTGTCTCAAAACAGCTGTTCCAGTGGGTCACCTCTCCCAATCTTCTCTGAGCCTTCGGGGTCCATGTGACCTGGCCATTTAACCCATTATGTGCAAAAAATGCCGCTCAGAGGTAAAACAACCCAACGTTAAAAAACACCCTGATGGCCTTGACAGGAGGCTACTGTCTGTCTCAAAACAGCTGTTCCAGTGGGTCACCTCTCCCAACCTTCTCTGAGCCTTCGGGGTCCATGTGACCTGGCCATTTAACCCATTATGTGCAAAAAGTGCCGCTCAGAGGTAAAACAACCCAACATTAAAGAACATGCAGAATGGCCTTAATTGGAGGCTACCATCTGTCTCCTAACAGCTGTTCTAGTGGGTCCCCTTCCCCCAACCACCTATGAACCCTCGCATCTTTGTGACTTAGCCGTTTAGCCCATTGTGCACAAAAAAATGCACTCAGAAGTAAAACAACCCAACCCATTCATCACGTGATAATTAAACAGTCTATTGGCTTTTGATTCTTATCCCCTTCGCAAAGCAGATCGTCTTAAAGAGTAAACTTGTGTAATCATCATTTCATTTTTCCGTCCAGCCAGTCCGACTCGTCTTGACATCAATTTAATATTAAGCCTATAATTTCTTTTGTCGTATGTGGTGGCATCATCAGACGGAAGACGACTGGAGCGCCCTCTTCGTCATTTCCTCTGACTTCTTCGTCCGTAATTGGGCAGCCGTTGTCGTTTCGTCGACTGCTGATTGCTCTCAGCTTCCTGCTCTCCGACTTCTTCGGAAGAGCTCTCGCAGCTCAGGAATGTTCACGTGCTCTGGCTCAAGAACTCCGACGCACAAATTGGAATCTGTTGCTGGTTTATTGCTTTTCGCAGGTCGGCTGTTTTCCCACTTCTCGTCGCTTGCATTTCCATTATGGCATTTTTAGGCGTGCAGTGTACAGTCGCTCAAAAAAGTATCCGAACACTACGGTTGATGACAGAATTCAGAAAAAATATCTGGCAGCGTTTTTTTTAGAAATTAGTGATCTGGCAACCTTTGTGTCACGTGATTACAGAATTCAGGAAAAATATCTGGAGCGTGTACAGCAACTGTACACGCACCAGTTACCGTTCACAGCAAACTGGAGCGTGTGCAGTTACTGCACACGCTCCAGTTTGCTGTGAACGGTAACTGCACACGCTCAATATTTCCGTGAGTGAGCCCACACGATCTAGTATCAAAATAATATGACCACCTACAGTCGCTCAAAAAAGTATCCGAACACTGAGGTTGATTACAGAATTCAGAAAAAATATCTGACAACGATTTCTTTTAGAAATTAGTGATCCGTCGTGTCACGTGACACGAAGGTTGTCGGATCACTAATTTCTAAAAAAATCGTTGCCAGATATTTTTTCCTGAATTCTGTAATCAAAAGGTTGCCAGATCACTAATTTCTAAAAAAAATGTTGCGCGGGGGGGGGGAGGAGCTAAATGGGCTAAATGGCCAGGTCACATGGACCTCGAAGGCTCAGAGAAGGTTGCGTGAGGGACCCACTGGAACAGCTGTTGGGAGACAGATGGTAGCCTCTCGTCAAGGCCATCCAGCGTGTTCTTTAACGTTGGGTTGTTTTACCTCTGAGCGGCACTTTTTTGCACACCATGGGCTAAATGGCCAGGTCACATGGACCTCGAAGGCTCAGAGAACGTTGGGGGAGGGGACCCACTGGAACAGCTGTTGGGAGACAGATGGTAACCTCCCGTCAAGGCCATCCAGCGTGTTCTTTAACGTTAGGTGTTTTATCTCTGAGCGGCACTTTTTGCAAACCATGGGCTAAATGGCCAGGTGACAAGGACCTCAAAGGCTCAGAGAAGGTTGGGGGAGGGGACCCACTGGAACAGCTGTTGGGAGACAGATGGTAGCCTCCCGTCAAGGCCATACAGCGTGTTCTTTAACGCGTACAGGTTGTGGCTCTCCCGCACACGAGGCCACGTATTGATGTCCCATCCGACGGACGGGGGTCTTTCCAAGCCCATCGGTGTCTGTTTGCGAAAGGGTGGGGGGCAAGAGACTGGATTTCCAATGTCTTATGACATTTTCCTCTCTTTTATAAGTCGTAAAAATATTTCTTGACAAATGCATGAAATGCAAATAAGTTTAAAAAATTTTGCCGCTATTACCCTTACTAGTATTGTGAAAGGGGGCAGTAACCCCCCCTCCCCCGCTACCCTGTAGGTATATCTGTTTTCAAAAATTATTCTCAAACAAGGCAATCTGTTTTTTTAAACCCTATGTTCGAGCGCTGTTGTAAAAGGAAAAAAAATTTTAAAAAAAATTGGAATATATGTTTTCTTCTTCTTGCCTTTGTTACATTTATTATAAATATTCACCTCGGGAAAGGGGGGAGAGTGGCAAAGGAGAATCCGTGATCCCCATCCCCCCCCCCAACTGGATATTCAGGCCTGATTATTTCTTACGTTATAGTTCGAGTGATAAAAAGGTTATTGGGAGGACAAAGGCGCATTGAAAAAAAAATGAACAGAACTTAAGAAGGATGAAAAGAAACTGGTAATAATAAAAGGTATAAAAAATAAATTTAAAAAAAGATAAAGAAAGAAGATATTATGAAAAGAGAAGAGGGCCAAAGTAAAAAACATTATAAAAAGAAAAATTCTGCTTTATGGAAGATTAAAAAAAATAAAGTTGTGAAACAGAGAAGAAAGATATGTTCGCGCGAGGAAGACAAAAATGATAAGATAAAAAAGGCTTACAAATACAAAGATTGTTTAAAGAAAAATAAAAAATAAAAATGCATAAAAAGCAAGAAAAGAACACGATACAAAAAAAATATCAAATAATAAAAATTTACTCATTCTCTTCCTCACAAACACCGATGGGCTTGAAAAAGACAGCCGTCCGTCGGATGGGAAGTTAAGTCGTGGCCCCGTGTGCGGGAGACAGCCATACCCTGTGCACGTTAAAGAACACGCTGGATGGCCTTGACGGGAGGCTACCATCTGTCTCCCAACAGCTGTTCCAGTGGGTCCCCTCCCCCAACCTTCTCTGAGCCTTCGGGGTCCATGTGACCTGGCCATTTAGCCCATGGTGAGCAAAAAAGTGCCGCTCAGAGGTAAAACAACCCAACGTTAAAGAACACGCTGGATGGCCTTGACGGGAGGCTACCATCTGTCTCCCAACAGCTGTTCCAGTGGGTCCCCTCCCCCAACCTTCTCTGAACCTTCGGGGTCCATGTGACCTGGCCATTTAGCCCATGGTGTGCAAAAAAGTGCCGCTCAGAGGCAAAACAACTCAACGTTAAAGAACACGCTGGATGGCCTTGACGGGAGTCTACCATCTGTCTCCCAACAGCTGTTCCAGTGGGTCCCCTCCCCCAACCTTCTCTGAGCCTTCGGGGTCCTTGTGACCTGGCCATTTAGCCCATGGTGTGCAAAAAAGTGCCGCTCAGAGGTAAAACAACCAACACAATCTTCCTCACAAAAAAAAATAGATGCATAAAAATAAACTGTGGAAAACTAATTTGACCTCTATAACCTTTACTGCACGAGAATTACCTACGTAAACATTCTTTTCTGATGCAAGCGTTACGTGATGGTTGCAGAAATGGATTTCCGATTCCGAATACTCCTCATTATGCATAGATTTATAATGCTTCGTAAAACATTTGCTTTCTCCCCCCCCACCCCATTTTCTTCACTATGAAAACGAAACTGAGGAGTGCTGTCTCTTATTCGCGTGCAGAATAAAAATAGCGTCGAAACGTTCGGAAGTCTGGTGATTGTTATTGAAATACGATTTGAGCTGCATTTAGTGGTTGAAGAGTTTTAAGTGGGAGTGTTTTCTGGTGTAAAAAATAATCGGTTCTGGGTTTATAAATTAGTGGATAAATTTTTCGTGGTAATATTGGCGAAATTTTTTCGCAAATAAACCAACTAAAGCAATGGACCTTAGAACTATTTTTAATGTATAACTTTTGATACAAGTAAACAACTGCGACCAATAAAAATGGGCTATTGCGTCTGAAAATCGATTCAAAGTTACTTTTCCGAATTGGAGCGGGGGTGGCTCAGTCGGTAGCGCGCCAGGCTCGTAATCTGTAGTTCCCAGGTTCGAGTCCCAGCTGGGACAGCGTTGAGATTTATCTCCGCAAAATTCCCCGCCATACCCACGGTCAGTAGGGGACACCGATGGGCTTGGAAAGGCCGCCGCCCGTCGGATGGGACGTTAAGCCGTGACCCCGTGTGCGGGAGATCCATTCCCTGTGCACGTTAAAAAACACACTGGATGGCCTTGACGGGAGGCTACCATCTGTCTCCCAACAGCTGTTCCAGTGGGTCCCCTCCCCCAACCTTCTCTGAGCCTTCGGGCTCCTTGTGACCTGGCCATTTAGCCCATGGTGCGCAAAAAAGTGCCGCTCAGAGGTAAAACAACCCAACGTTAAAGAACACGCTGGATGGCCTTGACGGGAGGCTACCATCTGTCTCCCAATAGCTTTTCCAGTGGGTCCCCTCCCCCAACCTTCTCTGAGACTTCGGGCTCCTTGTGACATGGCCATTTAGCCCACGGTGCGCAAAAAAGTGCCCCTCAGAGGTAAAACAACCCAACGTTAAAGAACACGCTGGATGGCCTTGACGGGAGGCTACCATCTGTCTCCCAATAGCTTTTCCAGTGGGTCCCCTCCCCCAACCTTCTCTGAGCCTTCGGGCTCCTTGTGACCTGGCCATTTAGCCCATGGTGCGCAAAAAAGTGCCGCTCAGAGGTAAAACAACCCAACGTTAAAGAACACGCTGGATGGCCTTGACGGGAGGCTACCATCTGTCTCCCAATAGCTTTTCCAGTGGGTCCCCTCCCCCAACCTTCTCTGAGCCTTCGGGGTCCATGTGACCTGGCCATTTAGCCCATGGTGTGCAAAAAAGTGCCGCTCAGAGGTAAAACAACCCAACGTTAAAGAACACGCTGGATGGCCTTGACGGGGGGCTACCATCTGTCTCCCAACAGTTGTTCCAGTGGGTCCCCTCCCCCAACCTTCTCTGAGCCTTCGGGGTCCATGTGACCTGGCCATTTAGCCCATGGTGTGCAAAAAAGTGCCGCTCAGAGGTAAAACAACCCAACCCAACTTTTCCGAATCTCGAATGAATTTTTTTGTCTAAACAGCACTAAAATGCATCGAATGATTAGTCATCATTCGTAAAGAAATGTACAGAGCTATCATTACAATCATAGGTTGGGTTGTTTTACCTCGGAGTGGACTTTTTTTTGCACACAACTGGCTAAATAGCCAGGTCACAAAGATCCCAAGAAGATTGGGGGGATCTCCACTAGACAGAAAGAGAGAGAGAGAATCGTAATCTGTAGTTCCCAGGTTCGAGTCCCAGCTGGGTCAGAGTTGAGATTTATCTTCGCAAAATTCCCCGCCCTGCCCACGGTCAGTAGGGGACACCGATGGGTTTGGAAAGTCCGCCGTCCGTCGGATGGGACGTTAAGCCGTGGCCCCGTGTGCGGGAAAGCCATACCCTGTGCACGTTAAAGAGTACGCTGGATGGCTTTTACGGGAGGCTACCATCTGTCTTCAAACAGCTGTTCCAGTGGGTCTCCTCACCCAACCTTCTTTGAGCCCTCGGGACCCTTGTGACCTGTCATTTAGCCCATTGTGTGCAAAAAAGTACTGCTCAGAGGTAAAACAACCCAACGTTAAAGTACACGCTGGATGGCCTTGACGGGAGGCTACCATCTGTCTCCAAACAGCTGTTCCAGTGGGTCTCCTCACCCAACCTTCTCTGAGCCCTCGGGGCCCTTGTGACCTGTCATTCAGCCCATTGTGTGCAAAAAAAGTACGGCTCAGAGGTAAAGCAACCCAACGATAAAGAACACGCTGGATGGCCTTGACGGGAGGCTACCATCTGTCTCCAAACAGCTGTTCCAGTGGGTCTCCTCACCGAACCTTCTCTGAGCCCTCGGGGCCCTTGTGACCTGTCATTCAGCCCATTGTGTGCAAAAAAAGTACTGCTCAGAGGTAAAACAACCCAACGTTAAAGAACACGCTGGATGGGCTTGACGGGAGGCTACCATCTGTCTCCAAACAGCTGTTCCAATGGGTCTCCTCACCCAACCTTCTCTGAGCCCTCGGGGCCCTTGTGACCTGTCATTCAGCCCATTGTGTGCAAAAAAAGTACGGCTCAGAGGTAAAACAACCCAACGTTAAAGAACACGCTGGATGGGCTTGACGGGAGGCTACCATCTGTCTCCAAACAGCTGTTCCAGTGGGTCTCCTCACCCAACCTTCTCTGAGCCCTCGGGGCCCTTGTGACCTGTCATTCAGCCCATTGTGTGCAAAAAAAGTACTGCTCAGAGGTAAAACAACCCAACAACCCTTGAATGAAACTTCCTATTCTTAAAGTTAGTAAGAGATTTTCTCAGGAAATGATTCACGAAGCGATCGCTTCTAACCTTTCCGCGTGTTTCGTCCATCTCCACGTCTGCCTCGGATAAGGTCATCTGGATAACAAAACAAAAAACGAAAGCTCTTCTCTCAAGAAGCAATTTCTTCTTCCGCTCACAAAAAAAAAACGACTGAGTGCATTTCATTCCGTCTGGTTTCTGTTGGACAAAAAAATTAACGCTCAAGTGTCAGAAAAAACAAAGACACACAACAGCAATTTGAATGTCTGCGCTGTTCTCCTTTTGTTTCTCGATATAAACCAATGAGAGATCGCTCTGATGAAGAAATAAATAAATTAATATTCGATGAGATTGCTTCTAACTCTTTTTTTTTTCCTTTCTATCTCGCGCTTTTTTGGTTTCTTCGTTTTGTCCTTCTTGGTTATCTAGTTCTTTAAAATTTGAAATCTTGATTCACTGAATCGAACTTACGGACAAGCTCCTTCTAATTTAATCAGGGTTGGGTTGTTTTACCTCTGAGCGGCACTTTTTTGCACACCATGGGCTAAATGGCCAGGTCACATGGACCCCGAAGGCTCAGAGAAGGTTGGGAGAGGGGACCCAATGGAACAGCTGTTGGGAGACAGATGGTAGCCTCCCGTCAAGGCCATCCAGCGTGTTCTTTAACGTTGGGTTGTTTTACCTCTGAGCGGCACTTTTTTTGCACACCATGGGCTAAATGACCAGGTCACATGGACTCCGAAGGCTCAGAGAAGCTTGGGGGAGGGGACCCAATGGAACAGCTGTTGGGAGACAGATGGTAGCCTCCCGTCAAGGCCATCCAGCGTGTTCTTTAACGTTGGATTGTTTTACCTCTGAGCGGCACTTTTTTGCACACCATGGGCTAAATGGCCAGGTCACATGGACCCCGAAGGCTCAGAGAAGGTTGGGGGAGGGGACCCACTGGAACAGCTGTTGGGAGACAGATGGTAGTCTCCCGTCAAGGCCATCCAGCGTGTTCTTTAACGTTGGATTGTTTTACCTCTGAGCGGCACTTTTTTGCACACCATGGGCTAAATGGCCAGGTCACATGGACCCCGAAGGCTCAGAGAAGGTTGGGGGAGGGGACCCACTGGAACAGCTGTTGGGAGACAGATGGTAGCCTCCCGTCAAGGCCATCTAGCGTGTTCTTTAACGTTGGGTTGTTTTATCTCTGAGCGGCAATCTTTTTTTGCACACATTGGGCTAAATGACCAGGTCACAAGGACCCCGAAGGCTCAGAGAAGGTTGGGGGAGGGGACCCACTGGAACAGCTGTTGGGAGACAGATGGTAGCCTCCCGTCAAGGCCATCTAGCGTGTTCTTTAACGTTGGGTTGTTTTACCTCTGAGCGGCAATCTTCTTTTGCACACATTGGGCTAAATGACCAGGTCACAAGGACCCCGAAGGCTCAGAGAAGGTTGAGGGAGGGGACCCACTGGAACAGCTGTTGGGATGGTAGCCTCCCGTCAAGGCCATCCAGCGTGTTCTTTAACGTTGGGTTGTTTTACCTCTGAGCGCCAATCTTCTTTTGCACACATTGGGCTAAATGACCAGGTCACAAGGACCCCGAAGGCTCAGAGAAGGTTGAGGGAGGGGACCCACTGGAACAGCTGTTGGGAGGCAGATGGTAGCCTCCCGTCAAGGACATCCAGCGTGTTCTTTAACGTTGGGTTGTTTTACCTCTGAGCGGCAATCTTTTTTTGCACACATTGGGCTAAATGACCAGGTCACAAGGACCCCGAAGGCTCAGAGAAGGTTGAGGGAGGGGACCCACTGGAACAGCTGTTGGGAGGCAGATGGTAGCCTCCCGTCAAGGCCGTCTAGCGTGTTCTTTAACGTTGGGTTGTTTTACCTCTGAGCGGCAATCTTTTTTTGCACACATTGGGCTAAATGACCAGGTCACAAGGACCCCGAAGGCTCAGAGAAGGTTGAGGGAGGGGACCCACTTGAACAGCTGTTGGGAGGCAGATGGTAGCCTCCCGTCAAGGCCATCCAGCGTGTTCTTTAACGTGCACAGAGTATGGCTCTCCCGCACACGGGGCTACGGCTTAACGTCCCATCCGACGGACGGCGGCCTATCCAAGCCCATCGGTGTCCCCTACTGACCGTGGGCAGGGCGGGGAATTTTGCGGAGATAAATCTCAACGCTGACCCAGCTGGGACTGGAACCTGGGAACTGCAGATTACGAGTCTGGCGCGCTACCGACTGAGCCACCCCCGCCCCATATCAGTGGTTCTCAAAGTTTTATGCTTCACGTACCCCCTGGAAATGTTTTAATCAGGGCTGGGGATGGCTCTGTCAAGAGCGTGTGAAAGTCTTCTCCCAAGTTCGACACCCAGCTGTGCTAGCGTTCATTTTATCTCCGATACTCTCCACCCTGCCATGAGCGTGGATAGGCCGCCGTCCGTCGGATGGGACGTTAATCGTTGACTTGTGAGCAAGACAGCCACAGCAGGTTGAAAAACACTCTGGCGGGAGGCTACCATCTGTCTCCTAACAGCTCTCCTGTGGATCTCTTCCCCCATCTTTCTGTGAACCATTGGGTTCCTTGTGACTTGGCCATTTTGGGAGCAGTCCCAGGAACCACATCTTTTAGTGGCTGGGGGCAGTGAGTAACTCTTGAAAAAGAAGGTGATTTGAAACTCTCTCTCTGACTCCTTCTTTCTCTCTCTGACTCCTTCTCTCTCTCTCTCTGACTCCTTCTCTCTCTCTCTCTCTCTGACTCCTTCTCTCTCTCTCTCTGACTCCTTCTCTCTCTGACTCCTTCTCTCTCTAACTTCTTCTCTCTTTCTCTCTCTCTCTGACTCCTCTCTCTCTGACTCCTTCTCTCTGAATCCTTCTCTCTCTCTGACTCCTCTCTCTCTCTCTGACCCCCCCTCTCTCTCTGACACCCCCTCTCTCTCTCTGACACCCCCCTCTCTCTCTCTGACACCCCCCCTCTCTCTGAATCCTTCTCTCTCTCTGACTCCTCTCTCTCTCTGACACCCCCCCTCTCTCTGACTCCTCTCTTCCTCCACAAACGACCTTTGGCTTATGTGGAGTTTTGAATTTTACACTTTCAAAATTGTCTATTTACTTTGGAAAAAAACATTTATTTCTTTTGTTATTATAAGTTTTAAATTACATGTTTGTAATTTATCAAAAGTGTGAAATAAATTTGAATTGAACTGAATTTCTCTGACTTTTCTCTCTCTCTGACTCCTTCTCTCTCTCTTACCTCTGACTCCTTCTCTCTCTTTCTCTGACTCTCTCTCTCTAACTCTTTCTCTAACTCCTCTCTCTCTTTCTCTAACTCCTCTCTCTCTTTCTCTGACTCCTCTCTCTCTCTCTTTCTCTGACTCCTCTCTCTCTCTCTTTCTCTGACTCCTCTCTCTCTTTCTCTAACTCCTCTCTCTCTTTCTCTAACTCCTCTCTCTCTCTTTCTCTAACTCCTCTCTCTCTCTCTTTCTCTGACTCCTCTCTCTCTTTCTCTAACTCCTCTCTCTCTTTCTCTAACTCCTCTCTCTCTTTCTCTAACTCCTCTCTCTCTCTTTCTCTGACTCCTCTCTCTCTCTTTCTCTGACTCCTCTCTCTCTTTCTCTAACTCCTCTCTCTCTTTCTCTAACTCCTCTCTCTCTTTCTCTAACTCCTCTCTCTCTCTTTCTCTAACTCCTCTCTCTCTCTTTCTCTAACTCCTCTCTCTCTCTTTCTCTGACTCCTCTCTCTCTTTCTCTAACTCCTCTCTCTCTTTCTCTAACTCCTCTCTCTCTCTTTCTCTAACTCCTCTCTCTCTCTTTCTCTGACTCCTCTCTCTCTTTCTCTAACTCCTCTCTCTCTCTTTCTCTGACTCCTCTCTCTCTCTTTCTCTGACTCCTCTCTCTCTTTCTCTAACTCCTCTCTCTCTTTCTCTAACTCCTCTCTCTCTCTTTCTCTAACTCCTCTCTCTCTTTCTCTAACTCCTCTCTCTCTTTCTCTGACTCCTTCTCTTATTCTTTGGAGACCCTTTTTGACACGCTTCCCCCTATACACACACTATGGCCATTTAGTGCATTGTGTGTGTCATAAATGAGCTGCTCAGAGGTAAAACAACCTAACGCATTGAATTGTTGACCATTTGATTCCGCTTCAACCAAAATCAAATTGCAATGTCGGCAATTATTCTCGCTCTGTGGGTTCCCTTGAAACGAATAAATGAACGCCACGTCTGAATTATAATTAATCGGAATCGAGTGTCCCGAAGCCTCTGGCATCGACAGACGCAGGAAGATGAAACACAAACTAAGGGGGAGAAGTCAACTCACTGCAACATCACATTTGTCTCCTCCCCCTCTTCCTTGATATTTGTATCATCTATCTCATCATCTCAGCCCCCCCCCCCCCCCACACACACACACACGCACACTTTCGTACAGCTCGTTTGTCAGTGTCGGTTGCATGTGAAACCATCATCTTGAGTGGAGAAAACACGTCTATCATCCAAAGATCAAAAATCAATCCTCATTTCCCGAAGAGTTCGGCATTGATTGTTCCTTTAATGCCTCACTTGACATTTATGAGAAACCCCGATGACGTCCTATTTATTTGCTCAAGTGTTAAGGACACTTCTCTAAGGTGAATGTGGTGGATTCTTTCAGAAAAAAAAAAGGTAGAGCGAAATTAGAAGTGTAACAGACAATATATTACTAAAATATTGAGCTTTGGGTTGTTTTAACTCTGAGCAGGGACGTGGGTGGCTCAGTCTGTAGCGCGCCAGGCTCGTAATCTGCAGTTCACAGGTTCCAGTCCCAGCTGGGTCAGTGTTGAGATTTATCTCCGCAAAACTCCCCGAGTAGGGGGGCACCGATGGGCTTCGAAAGGCCGACGTCCGTCGGATGGGACGTTAAGCCGTGGCCCCGTGTGCGGGAGAGCCATACCTTGAATACGTTAAAGAACAAGCTGGATGGCCTTGACGGGAGGCTACCATCTGTCTCCCAACAGCTGTTCCAGTGGGTCCCCTCCCCCAACCTTCTCTGAGCCTTCGGGGTCCATGTGACCTGGCCATTTAGTCCATGGTGTGCAAAAAAGTGCCGCTCAGAGGTAAAACAACCCAACGTTAAAGAATACGTTGGATGGCCTTGACGGGAGGCTACCATCTGTCTCCCAACAGCTGTTCCAGTGGGTCCCCTCCCCCAACCTTCTCTGAGCCTTCGGGGTCCATGTGACCTGGCCATTTAGCTCATGGTGTGCAAAAAAGTGCCGCTCAGAGGTAAAACAACCCAACGTTAAAGAATACGTTGGATGGCCTTGACGGGAAGCTACCATCTGTCTCCCAACAGTTGTTCCAGTGGGTCTCCTCCCCTAACCTTCTCTGAGCCTTCGGGGTTCATGTGGCCTGGCCATTTAGCTCATGGTGTGCAAAAAAGTGCCGCTCAGAGGTAAAACAACCCAACCTAAGCACGCTAACCACTGGGCTACCTTTAGTGGAGTTGAATGGGCGATCATTAGTAGAGTTGAAGATTTCTATTAAATCTCCGTAAATTTCGCTTTTTCTTTTAAATAATTGTTTTATATTTTCAAACGTTATCGAAATAGAAATCTTAACAGCAGACGAAGCTGTCAATCCAATCTAAATACTTTTTTTCAGAATTAAAAGCAAGTTAAAAAAATTATTATACAAAAACTTTTCAACATCTAATTTAAGAGAAACTTTACGCAAAAGCATTTAAAACTACATCTATTTTAGCACTTTTATTTTAATGAACTTCAGATGTTAATATTGGCTTTTAAATATTTACTATCAGTTAAGCAATCTTCGTTTGGAAAGAATTTATTACACATTAGAAAGGTTTGTTGGGCGGCACTTTTTTTCAATCAGTTTGCTAAATGTCCAGGTCACAAGGACCCGAGGGCTCAGAGAAAGTTGGAATTGAAAAATTTCAGAGAAAAAATTCAGAGAACTGAAAAAATTCAGAGAATTTTCAATCAGTTTGTTAAATGGCAGGTCACAAGGACCCCGAGAGCTCAGAGAAAGTTGAAACTGAAAAATTTCAGAGAAAAAATTCAGAGAAAACTGAAATGGCTGGTAAGAGACTTATGGTAACCTCCCGTTAAGGTCATCCAGCGTGCTCTTTAACGTGCACAGAGTATGGCTTTACGTAAACGGAACCATGGCTTAACATTCCATTCCGATGGATGACGACATTTCCAAGTCCATCAGTGTCCGTACTGACCGAGGACAGGGATGAGAGTTTTGCGGAGATAAATCCCAGGCGGGATTCGAACCTGGAAACTGCAGACTATGAGCCTGGCGCGCTACCGACTGAGCCACCCCGCCTCAAAACATTAAGGCGTTAGAACTAACCATTCATATTTCATAAGAGAAAGTAGGTGAAATTTTTAAGAACTATTTAGTTATAACCGTTTCCTGCTATTATTAATTCCAAAGGCGAAAGCATTGCAGAGTTTTGCAATAAGCACGAACTTTACATACTTCATTTAAAATCACCTTGTGCGACGAATAGTCCCAAAACCATAACCAACAAACCTTTGGGTTTTGGGTTGTTTTACCTCTAAGCGGCACTTTTTTGCACACCATGGGCTAAATGGCCAGGTTGGGTTGTTTTACCTCTGAGCGGCACTTTTTTGCACACCATGGGCTAAATGGCCAGGTCACATGGACCCCGAAGGCTCAGAGAAGGTTGGGGGAGGGGACCCACTGGAACAGCTGTTGGGAGACAGATGGTAGCCTCCCGTCAAGGCCATCCAGCGTGTTCTTTAACATGCGCAGGGTATGGCTCTCCCGCACACGGGGCCACGGCTTAACGTCCCATCCGACGGACGGCGGCCTTTCCAAGCCCATCGGTGTCCCCTACTGACCGTGGGCAGGGCGGGGAATCTTGCGGAGATAAATCTCAACGCTGACCCAGCTGGGACTCGAACCTGGGAACTACAGATTACGAGCCTGGCGCGCTACCGACTGAGCCACCCCCGCCCCTTAAAAGAACTTTGGCCCATGAGGGGTCGAACCCCCAAATTTCGCGTTATTAGCACGACGCTCTAGCCATCTGAGCTAATGGGCCACGGTACAAACCTTTGGCTTCTTATGTGAAAAACGATTTTCCTGAAAGCTCTCGTTCCACGAATTTGAATACAGAATGTTATTTTTGAAACACCTTCGCAGAAACGACTTCATTCTAAATCCTAACTTATTAGCAGATATGTCACACAAAGTGGATTGTTCTGACGTGGGATTATTACACGCTTCAGATATTCACTGCGGAGCTATTGATGGACTCAGGTAAAGGTAAAAGCCCATTTCCAAGACGGGAAATGGCATTTATATGGTTTCTTTATTACATCACGATCATCTTTAACTCTCAACATCGATTTTCCTACTTTCCGGTCTTTTGTGTTCAATGGAGGCGAGTTTCTATTCATTTATGTGTTACTCCCTTTTTCCCTGGCAACGTGAATCACGCAAAGGAAATAGTACTGGTCGGTTATGTAGGCAACGCCAAGCGGTTTCTTTGCGGCCTGTTCACGGCCGAATTAATTCTCGTGCGCAGATCAGTTTGAATCGTTCCAGAGTTAGGTCTCCAGACGTTACTTTTTCATTATTTTCGCAGTGTTATTACCACTAACAAGACTTTTTATTTTAATTGGATTATTTTTAAAGAGTATTGAATGGAGCAAGTGATTCGGCCTAATTCTTCTAGGGTTGTATAAATTTCAGTTTATTGCTTTTGCGACGAGATTGGATACAAAAATGTGGTTAGAATTTTAGATATTCTTCTTCGGAAAATATCAGTGGACATTCTTGGATTTGGATTTATAGACCATCTTATTCAAGAAAAGTTGAAAATGCTTTCTGAAACTTGTAGAATTTTTGTAAGGAGCATATGGCTAGGATTGTCTTTTGTGTCAAAATCATAAGCTCAAAAGAATTATTTTAAGTTTTTTTTTCTTTTTGAATCTTCAAAACATGAATATGGTAAGACTGACCTTTTTTTTACCCTTATTTTATGAATTTTTTTCATATTCAAATGTCGTTTAAAAGATAAATTCTAGTGAAGCATTTTAATATTCAAGAATTGGGTTGTTGTTGTTGGGTTGTTTTACCTCTAAGCGGCACTTTTTTGCACACCATGGGCTAAATGGCCAGGTCACATGGTCCCCGAAGGCTCAGAGAAGGTTGGGGGAGGGTACCCACTGGAACAGCTGTTGGGAGACAGATGGTAGCCTCCTGTCAAGGCCATCCAGCGTGTTCCTTAACGTGCACAGGGTATGGCTCTCCCGCACACGGGGCCACGGCTTAACGTCCCATCCGACGGACGGCGGCCTTTCCAAGCCCATCGGTGTCCCCTACTGACCGTGGGCAGGGCGGGGAATTTTGCGGAGATAAATCTCAACGCTGACCCAGCTGGGACTCGAACCTGGGAACTACAGATTACGAGCCTGGCGCGCTACCGACTGAGCCACCCTCGCCCCATTTCAAGAATGGAATTTTGTTAACGTTAGATCTTTATTACAGCATTTAACTGACATTACATGCACGAGACTGCATTCGAAATGAGGCATAACATTTCCTCTTCCGTTTTACAGGTCTTTAAAAAAAACTCCTGAGAAATGCATGAAATGTAAATAATTTTAAAAATCGTTTGTATCTATTACCCTTACTATCATTATTAAAGGGGGATGATCATGCCCCCCATATCCGGGTTTGCACAAGTTCAATAATTAATGGCCTCCAACCGTCCAGTGGCCGAGTGGTTAGCGCGCTTGGCTACTGATCTAAGGGACCTGGGTTCGAGCCCCGGGTAAAGCATGGATGTCTGTATTGTTTTTCTGCTGAGGGCCTGCCATCCTCACACACCTTCTATTATGGCATATAAACTGACAGGCTCCTGTCAGACCTCTGTGGCAAGCAGCTGCTTGAAGGGGTATTTATCAATTATCCTTACTAGCTTTATCAAGAGGGGAGGCATGACCCCCGCTCTTTGAGTCCCTTTGTCACCAATGAACGTTAGAAATGAACCTTTTAAGCCGTGGCCCGTGTGCGGGAGAGCCATATCCTGTGCACGTTAAAGAACACGCTGGATGGCCTTGACGGGAGGCTACCATCTGTCTCCCAACAGCTGTTCCAGTGGATCTCCTTTCCCAAACTTCTCTGAGCCTTCGGGGTCCTTGTGACCTGGTCATTTTGCCCATGGTGCGCAAAAAAGTGCCGTTCAAAGGTAAAACAACCCAACCCATCGGATGGGACATTAAGCCGCGGCTTCGTGTAAGGGAGAGCCATACCCTGTGCACGTTAAAGAACATGATAGATGGCCTTGACGGGAGGCTACCATCTGTCTGCCAACAGCTGTTCCAGTGGGTCCCCTCCCCCAAACTTCTCTAAGCCTTCGGGGTCCATGTGACCTAGCCATTTAGTCCGTGGTGTGTAAAAAAGTACCGTTCAGAGGTACAACAACCCAACGTTAAAGAACACGCTGGATGGTCTTGACGGGAGGCTACCATCTGTCTCCCAACAGCTGTTCCAGTGGGTCCCCTCCCCCAACCTTCTCTGAGCCTTCGGGGTCCATGTGACCTGGCCATTTAGCCCATGGTGTGCAAAAAAAAGTGCCGCTCAGAGGTAAAACAACCCAACCCAAGCTTTCCATCTTCAGTCACATTCAGTCGCAACACTGTAGACAAAGACGTTTCCACTTAGAATCAACATCACAACAGCTGTGTCAACACTCACCAAAAGACCTTGGCTATCTGTAGTAACCTTATCCAAAGAAACCCACTGAAATAGACCCCACACTTTCTGCTTCCCACCCTCTGGAAATTCTGCTCAAGAAAAATAATCCAATGAAATGAACTTTGCTGAATGAAAAATATATAAAAATTGTTCGGGATTGAAACATCTTCAAAAAACGCGATTCAATCGTATTTGGGCTTCAAAGCCTTCAAGTCAGCTATTCACAACATCACTTGAATCTTGATGAAGTTGATTCTCGCGGGAGTTTTGTACACCAAACGAATCTGCTTACGCTTGCAAAAATTTCTGATTAAAATGCTTTACTGCCTTTATGCAAGAAAAGAACCTGACCTAGAACTTTATCTGGAAAATTATTGGATTCTTCCAAAGCAATTAATTCTACAAGTGCCATTAAGAGCCAAAAAAATTGTCTGTGAGCAAATTAAATCTTTTGAAGAACCTTAAACAATTTAGAAAGTCGTTCAGAGAGTGGCTACAATTTCGCTTGATTTATTTATTTTCGAGTCTGTAATATGTACTTTACTAGAAATGAGGACTGTCACTTCTACGATGGGGCGGGGGTGGCTCAGTCGGTAGCGCGTCAGGCTAGTAATCTGTAGTTCCCAGGTTCGAGTCTCAGCTGGGTCAGCGTTGAGATTTATCTCCGCAAAATTCCTCGCCCTGCCCACGGTCAGTAGGGGACACCGATGGGCTTGGAAAGGCCGCCGTCCGTCGGATGGGACGTTAAGCCGTGGCCCCGAGTGCGGGAGGGTTGTTTTACCTCTGAGCGGCACTTTTTTGCAAACCATGGGCTAAATGGCCAGATCACATGGAGCCCGAAGGCTCAGAGAAAGTTGGGGGAGAGGACCCACTGGAACAGCTGTTGGGAGACAGATAAAAGCTTCCCGTCAAGGCCATCCAGCGTGTTCTTTAACATGCACAGGGTATGGCTCTGCCGCACACGGGGCCACGGCTTAAAGTCCCATCCGACGGACGGTAGTCTGTTCCAAGCCCATCGGTATACTCTACTGACCGTGGTCAGGGCGGAGAATTTTGCGGAGATAAATCTCAACGCTGGCCCAGCTGGGACTCCAACCTGGGAACTACAGATTACGAGCTTGGCGCGCTACCGACTGAGCCACCCCCGCTCCCAAATGAGAGCGAATCTAGAGATTGCAATCGAATCTATCCAAATCTCGATTCTCGAAAGTATCCCTTTAGAGTCAGAGAAGTTGAGACATTTAACAAAAACTTGCATAAATCGGCAAACCTGATTCAGAAATGGCGAAAACTTGTATACTGATCACACAAACCGTTAAAAAAAGCGTATACAATTCAGCAAAGTTAATAACTGTTATTGCTTTCGTTTAACCTCGTTTAAATTAACTCTTCATACCAATTATTTTGACTTTCATCATGTTGCTGTTTAATATTCTAGTTCGTGTGGCTTTTTAAATACCGAACGATTACTGATGAGATTTAGTCTTGACTGATTTTTATTTAGCTTCGGCCACATTATTATATTTGATTCAGATTTTGCATTTTCACTCAATTATTTAGATTTTATTCAGATTTTCATCTGCATTCATTTTTTTACTGATATCTTTCTCTTCAATCATTTTTTTATATTTGATTGAGATTTTTATCTGCAATCTTTCACTTTTTTATTTGATGAAGATCTTTATCTTCAGTATTTTCCTTTTTCACGATTAAGATTTTTATCTTTAATCTTTTTCTTTTTTATATTTGGGTTGTTGGGTTGGGTTGTTTTACCTCTGAGCGGCACTTTTTTGCACACCATGGGCTAAATGGCCAGGTCACAAGGACCCCGAAGGCTCAGAGAAGGTTGGGAGAGGGGACCCACTGGAACAGCTATTGGGAGACAGATGGTAGCCTCCCGTCAAGGCAATCCAGCGTGTTCTTTAACGTTGGGTTGTTTTATCTCTGAGCAGCACTTTTTTGCACACCATGGGCTAAATGGCCAGGTCACAAGGACCCCGAAGGCTCAGAGAAGGTTAGGGGAGGGGATCCACTGGAACAGTTGTTGGGAGACAGATGGTAGCCTCCCGTCAAGGCCATCCAGCGTGTTCTTTAACGTGCACAGGGTATGGCTCTCCCGCACACTGGGCCACGGCTTAACGTCCCATCCGACGGACGGCGACCTTTCCAAGCCCATCGGTGTCTCCTACTGACCGTGGGCAGGGCGGGAAATTTTGCGGAGATAAATACTCAACGCTGACCCAGCTGGGACTCGAACCTGGGAACTACAGATTACGAGCCTGGCGCGCTACCGACTGAGCCACCCCCGTCCCATTTTTTTTTTTTATATTTGATAAAGATCTTCATTTTCAGTCTTTTTTTTACGATTGATCTTCAATTTTTTGCTTTTTTTGATATTTGATCAAGATCTTTATCTTCAGTCTTTTTATTTTATGATTCAGGTTTCAATCTTCAATCTTTTATTTTTTTTATGATTGAGCATTTTATCTTCAATATTTTTCTTTTTTATATTTGATCAAGATCTTTATCTTCATTCTTTTCATGATTGAGTTTTTTTTATCTCCAATCTTTTCACATTTTACATTTGATCAAGATCTTTAACTTCAGTCTTTTGATTTTATGATTGAGATTTTAATCTTCAATCTTTTTATATTTAATATTTGATCAAGATCTTTATCTTCAGTCGTTTTCTTTTTTATATTTGGTTGAAATCTTTATCCTCAATCTTTTTAGATTTAATCGAGATCTTTCATCATCATCATCATCATCATCAAGCAGCCATGGGCTACGGAGGTCCAACCAGACGGTGCAATTTAGTTCTCCAAGCATATCTGTCCTGAGCTACATCTGCTGCATCTGGCCACTGTACACCAATTCTAACAAGGTCCTGTTTGACATTGTCTGCCCACCGCATCCTAGGTCTCCCCCTCCTTCTGAGGCCTCTAGGCACACTGTTCATAACCCTATTCGCCAATCTATAATTATCCATACGGGCAACATGGCCAAACCAACGGAGTCTCTCTCTGCACAATATGCTGCTTAAAGGAGGTTGCAAACTCCTTTGCCTAATCTCATCATTAGTTACAAAGTTGAACCACCTAATGCCCAAGATACTGCGTAAGCATCTGAGATCAAAAGCATCTAGTTTCCTGATATCTTGCTTACAAAGTGTCCAAGTTTCACTACCATAACTAACCCTAGAAAGAACCAAACTATTATACAGTCTAATATTAGTCTTTAGGTGTATACGCCTATTTCTCCACACTCTCCATAGATTCTTAAAAGTCCCGGCAGCAATCCCTATTCGTCTGTTAATCTCATGCCGCACATCACCATTATCTGCTACATAGCTCCCAAGATAATTAAACTGTGACACCTGCTCAAGACTGCAACCATTCAGATTAACTGAATCACAGCCTGCCTGACCAATTTTCATCACTTTAGTTTTCTCTCTGTTTATAACCAAACCTATTCTACTACCAGTCTCATCAACAGCTCGAATGAAAGAGTTCATCTCATCAACATCATTTGCCAAAAGGGCTAAATCATCAGCATAATCTAAATCAGAAATTTTCGTATCTCCAGCCCATTTAAGGCCAAAATCTTTCCCTTGAAGTGAATTTCGCATAACATAATCAATAACCAAGCTAAAGAGAAAAGGAGACAAAATGCACCCTTGTCGAACACCAGAAGTAATCCTAAACCAATTGCTACAAGACTTACCAACTCTCACACATGACTCAGTGTTATTATAGATAGCTTTCATTATGTTAACTAACTTGTCTGGTATACCATATGATCTCACAATCAACCACAAATTATGACGATCAACAGAGTCGAAAGCCTTTTTGAAATCAACAAAGCTAGCAACCAAAGGTTTCTGAAACTCTAAACATTTCTCAAGAATCTGCCTAAGTGAAAATATCTGATCCACACATCCCCTACCACTTCTGAATCCACATTGCTCATCACGCAATTGACTGTCAACCAGATTCTTAATTCTATTAAGCACAATCATGGAAAGAACTTTACCTGGAACAGAGAGTAGGCTGATACCCCTATAGTTATCACAAGAACTGCGATCACCTTTTTTGAAAATAGGGATAACAATAGCTCTGGTAAAATCCTTAGGAACCATGCCTTTATCATAAAAGATATTCAGAATTTTAGTCATCCAAGTGGTAACCGAAACATTCCTAGCTCTAAGCATTTCCGTAGTAATTTCATCTACCCCTGGCGATTTATAAAGTTTAAGTTTAGAAATAGCCAAAATAACTTCAGATTGTGTTATAGGGCCAACATTAAAGCCACCAATGCATCTATCATCATTGCAAACAATGGGAATAGAACTAACCGCATTGTTTAGAACATCACTGAAATGCTCAGCCCACCTAGCCATGACAGAATCCTCCCCTTCTATAACCTTACCTTGTTTATCCTTCAATCCCTGCATACCTGTCCATTTCCTACCACACAAAACATTAACTATCTGGTACAGCTCTCTGCTGTTGTGCTGTCTAACTGCTTCCTCGGCTTTGTCAGCCAAACCATCAAGCCAAAGATTCTTATCAGCAACTAACTGATCTTTTACACGTTTATTAAGTTCTCTGTAATGCTTTCTATTAGGACTAGTAGGGTATTGATTAAGGACATTCCTGCAGTTCTTTCTTTCCGAAATAAGCTCAAGTGCCTTATCACTCCGATAATTCTGACTCTTCTGCTGCTTTTTTCCTAAAAGAGTACTGTTAGTGTCAAAAAAAAGCCTGTTTAAAATGATCCCATTCTTCCTCAACTTCAGTAGTAAGCATACCATGACTATCATAATGACTAAGTAACCTATCATGGTAAGCTTTGGCTATAACTGGATCTTTCAGAGCTTCAGTATTAAAAGTAAATTTTTTAACCCTAGCACAACACTTTTTAAGTTTAAGTTGCAACACACTTTTAACAAGGTAATGGTCAGATCCAATTTCAGCTCCCCTATATGCCCTGGTATTCCTAACAGAACTAGCCCACTTGCTGTTAATTAATATGTAATCAATCATATTCTTATGCAGCCCATCAGGTGAAACCCATGTGTACTTATGTATGTCGCGGTGTTTGTAATAAGTGTTAGTTATTCTGAATCCATTGAGTTTACTTACCTGTAGGAGACGTTGCCCATTGCCATTGCAGCTACCAATACCAAAAGGGCCTATTACTCCTCCCCAAAGGTCAGAGTCAGTACCAACTTTGGCATTGAAGTCCACTAGAACAAGGGTAATATCTCCTTTCTTGACAGAATTCAAAATATCCTGAAGTTGTTCATAAAAGCTATCCTTCTCATCCTCATCGGCATCCTTAGTGGGGGCATAACAGCAGATAACATTCAAGTCTTTAACGCTTGTCTGAAATTTTGCTGTAAGAAACCTTTCATTAATGCACTCATATCCTAGAAGAGCATCGCTAGGGTGTCTGCTGAGAAGCAGACCCACGCCTTGGTGATGCTTATTGTCGTCCCGCCCTGAAAAGAGAAATTTAAGATTATTTTTAAGAATCTGACCTTTATCTGTCCATCTGGTCTCTTGCAAGCCGAGAATATCTAAATCATAACGGTGGAATTCGTGTGTGAGGACATCAAGAGAAAAAGCTCTGTGCAGAGTCCTCACATTCCAACTACCTAAGGAGAGAAAATGGTTAGTGGGATGTTTAAAGAAACTATGTTTATTGAAAGAGGGAATGCCGACAATATCAAACAGCCCCCTAATCGCAGACATGGGGGCAAAGACCCGTTCCCCCACTACTAAAGGCTGAAGCCATCTACACTGGAAGACTTCCTCCAATGTAGAATTTGACGATGCCAATAGAAGCAAAGAGTTCAGGTGCCTGCGATGACTTCTGCTCAGGATTATCCACTAGCTGATAAACATATCCTGTGAATCTATTCACTTGGGGCTATCAACCCACAAACAAACAGAAAACACAGCGGAAGATTTTCCCTCCACAGAAGCCCACCAGTGCAGCAAAATCAGGATCCATAATCAAGCTCAGAGCCATATATCTGTGCAGTCCAGTGGGTTTATATGGTCAGCACCAGGACCCTGTGTGGTTGACCACTCCTCAGCAGGGTAGAAAAAAAAGAAAAGTAGCCATAGTTGTCCAGATCAGTAGGCCACACTAATCTGGCAGCCCTCCCCTTCCGTTCACTTCCACAAGAGAGTATCTCTTTTGAAAGTTACTATCTTTATCTTCTATCAAATTTTTAGATTTGATTGAAATTTTCATCTTTATTTTTTTAAAGAAATTTTCATCTTTGCATTTTTTAGATTTTATTGAGTTCTTTACCTTCAAGCATTTTAGATTCGATTGAGAATTTTAACTTCAGTCATATTTTTATATTTGATTCGGATCTTTATCTTCCACCACAATTTTTATATCTGATCGAGATTTGCATTTTCATTCATATTTTTTAGATTTTATTGAAATTTTAATCTTCCCATTTTTCAGATTTTATCGAGATCTCTAGTCATATTTTCTCCCCGCCCTGCCCACGGTCAGTAGGGGACACCGATGGGCTTGGAAAGGCCGCCGTCCGTCGGATGGGACGTTAAGCCGTGGCCCCGTGTGCGAGAGAGCCATACCCTGTGCACGTTAAAGAACACGCTGGATGGCCTTGACGGGAGACTACCATCTGTCTCCCAACAGCTGTTCCAGTGGGTCCCCTCCCCCAACCTTCTCTGAATCTTCGGGGTCCATGTAACCTGGCCATTTAGCCCATGGTGGGAAAAAAAGTGCTGCTCAGAGGTAAAACAACCCGCCAACCCTCAAGTAGCCATTGGCTATGGAGGTACAACCAGATCGTGCAATTTAGTTCTCCAAGCATATCTGTCCTGAGCTACATCTGCTGCATCTGGCCACTGCACACCAATTCTAACAAGGTCCTGTTTGACATAGTCTGCCCACCGCATCCTAGGTCTCCCTCTCCTTCTGAGGACTTTATGCACACTGTTCATAACCCTATTCGCCAATTTATAATTATCCAAAAGGGCAACATGGCCAAACCAACGGAGTCTCTCTCTGCACAATATGCTGATTAACGGAGGTTGCAGGCTCCTTTGCCTAACCTCATCATTAGTTACAAAGTTAAACCACATAATACCCAAGATACTGCGTAAGCATCTGTAATCAAAAGCATCTAGTTTCCTGATATCTTGTTTACAAAGTGTCCAAGTTTCACTACCATAACTAATCCTAGAAAGAACCAAACTATTATACAGTCTAATTTTAGTCTTTATCTATATACGCCTATTTTCTAAACTTTCCATAGATTCTTAAAAGTCCCAGCAGCAATCCCTAAACTAAAAATCATTATTCGTTACTGATGATGAAATATACGAGGTGTTAAAAGTACGGTCACTAATATATTGCCCAGGCACTGTAGATGTGCGTGTAGCACGAACTGCTATCATGTGTTTGAGTTTTAATCTAGTTCGAAGTTTCGTGTCCCAAAAAAAACTACTTTGGAATAATTTGAGTACTGAATTTCGAAGACAGCGTTATAACGTATTCGACATTTAAATATCATTATGGGCAATCACTAAAATCGACTTACCAATTATATTTTCGGCTTTTTGCATCAAATAACCTCTGGCATCTAACTTCGAAATAAGTATATTAATGCACGTGGCAGAAGTTCGACAAACAATTCTGTCGCTTTTGGGACTTATTTTTAAAACTCCTACGTCAGAGGCCGATCATACTGACGACGGCAAACAGATTAAGCACGCCACTGCCAAACGACGACTTCGCACGTGCCTTTTTCCCATCAAGAGGAATAAGAATCAATATTTAAAGCTCCAGTTGATAGACGTGGTGTCGGTGAGAGTCGATTACGAAAAGGGACATAGGATGATTTAGAAGTCTGTGCTGCTTTTTTATCATCTGAAATTCAATCCTGTGCAAACCATCCCCGAATATGAGTGCGAATTAATAATAGGCTCAATCCTCAAAATGGTATTTCTTCGTTCTTTGAAGGGGCGGGGGTGCTCGCTCGGTAGCGCATATATACAGATTCTGGGAGACCAGATGTTGTCTTTTGTGCTTCATGTGAAGGATGAACACCGCGTAGCCACTCAGGGTTCACAGGGCCAAAAGTGTTTGTGACTGGCACGAGGACTATGAGGTAACATTGGGACAACTCGGCTGACCCACAAAGTTACCAGATGTATATCACATTGAAAACCTTTGGGATTATCTGGAATAGGGGGTGAACCACCAAAATAGGTGGGGCGGGGGTGGCTCAGTCGGTAGCGCGCCAGGCTCGTAATCTGTAGTTCCCAGGTTCGAGTCCCAGCTGTGTCAGCGTTGAGATTTATCTCCGCAAAAATTCCCCGCCCTGCCCACGGTCAGTAGGGGACACCGATGGGCTTGGAAAGGCCGCCGCCCGTCGGATGGGACGTTAAGCCGTGGCCCCGTGTGCGGGAGAGCCATACCCTGTGCACGTTAAAGAACACGCTGGATGGCTTGACGGGAGGCTACCATCTGTCTCCCAACAGCTGTTCCAGTGGGTCCCCTCCCCCAACCTTCTCTGAGCCTTCGGGGTCCTTGTGACCTGGCCATTTAGCCCATTGTGTGCTAAAAAAGTGCCGCTCAGAGGTAAAACAACCCAACGTTAAAGAACACGCTGGATGGCCTTGACGGGAGGCTACCATCTGTCTCCCAACAGCTGTTCCAGTGGGTCCCCTCCCCCAACCTTCTCTGAGCCTTCGGGGTCCTTGTGACCTGGCCATTTAGCCCATTGTGTGCTAAAAAAGTGCCGCTCAGAGGTAAAACAACCCAACGTTAAAGAACACGCTGGATGGCCTTGACGGGAGGCTACCATCTGTCTCCCAACAGCTGTTCCAGTGGGTCCCCTCCCCCAACCTTCTCTGAGCCTTCGGGGTCCTTGTGACCTGGCCATTTAGCCCATTGTGTGCTAAAAAAGTGTCGCTCAGAGGTAAAACAACCCAACGTTAAAGAACACGCTGGATGGCCTTGACGGGAGGCTACCATCTGTCTCCCAACAGCTGTTCCAGTGGGTCCCCTCCCCCAACCTTCTCTGAGCCTTCGGGGTCCTTGTGATCTGGCCATTTAGCCCATTGTGTGCAAAAAAGTGCCGCTCAGAGGTAAAACAACCCAACAACTCGTTCTTTGAAATCGATTATCAAAATGGATTCAACTGTTATCAGAAATTCTGCTCTCAGAATCGATTTTTAAGATGGGTTGGGTTGTTTTACCTCTGAGCGGCACTTTTTTGCACACAATAGGCTAAATGGCCAGGTCACATGGACCCCGAAGGCTCAGAGAAGGTTGGGGGAGGGGACCCACTGGAATAGCTGTTGGGAGACAGATGGTAGCCTCCCGTCAAGGCCATCCAGCGTGTTCTTTAACGTGCACAGGGTATGGCTCTCCCGCACACGGGGCCACAGCTTAACGTCCCATCCGACGGACGGCGGCCTTTCCAAGCCCATCGGTGTCCCCTACTGACCGTGGGCAGGGCGGGGAATTTTACGGAGATAAATCTCAACGCTGACCCAGCTGGGACTCGAACCTGGGAACTACAGATTACGAGCCTGGCGCGCTACCGACTGAGCCACCCCCGCCCCAATTTTTAAGATGAATTTAGTCGATTCTCTGGAATCGATTTTGCAATTTGGTTTTGCACGACACTCTGAAATTTGTTCTCAGAATCGATTTGATTCTCTGGAATCAGTTTTCAAAATGGATTCAATTGATTCTCTGGAACGGTTATCAAAATAAAATTCAATTTATTATCAGGAATCGATCATGAAAATAGATTTAACTAATTATCAGGATTCGTTCTTCAGAATGCATTCAGTCGATTCTCTGAGATTCTGTCCTCAGAATAGATTTTTAAAATGGATTTAGTCGATTCTCTGAAATCGATTTGGAAAATGGTTTTGAACGACACTCTGAAGTTTGTTGCAAAAGTCGATTTTCAAAATAGATTCAGTTGATTTTCTGTAATCGGTTCTCAAAATAATATTTAAATAATTATCAGGAATGGGTTATGAAAATGGATATAACTGATTCACTATAATCGCTCTTCATATAGGATTTAGTGGATTCTCTGACATTCTGTCCTCAGAATCGATTTTCAAGATAGATTTAGTCTATTATTCCTTAATCGATCTGTAAAACGGTTTTGAAAGACTTTCTGAAATTTGTTGTCGGATTCGATTTTAAAAGTAGATTCAAATGATTATTTAGGTTATCGAAAAGGATTCCACTGATTCTCTGGAAATGGTTATCAAAATGGCTTTAACTGATTCTCTGAAATCTGCTTTCAAAATGGATTTAACCGATTCGATGAAATCGGTCTTCAAAATGGATTTAGTTGATTCTGTGATATTCTCTCCTTAGAATCGATTTTTAAGGTGGATTTAACCGATTCTCTGTAATCGTTTTGCAACTAAGTTTTGAATGACTCTCTGAAATTTGTTGTCAGAATCGATTTTCAAAATAAATTCAGTTAATTATCTGGGACACGTTATAAAAATGAAATCAATCTATTCTCCGGAATCGACTGATGGGTTTGGAAAGGCCGTCGTCCGTCGGATGAGACGTTAGGCCGTAGCCTCGTGTACGGGGAACCATACCTTGTGCACGTTGAAGAACACGCTGCACTTGACGGGAGGCTGCCATCTGTCTCTCAACAGTGTCCAATGGATCCCCTTTACCCAACCTTCAATGAGTCTTCGGGGTCCTTGTGATCTGGCCATTTGGCCCATTATGTGCAAAAAAGGTCCTTTATGGAATAGGATTTAAAAAAAAAAGGAGAGTTGAGTCCAAAAAAAAAGAGATAAAAAAAAATAAAAAAAATAAAAATTAAAAAAAAAGAAGAAAAGATATATAAAAAGAAAAAAAAAAGAGTTAAAAAAAATATATATTTTTGTTTGTAGTGATAACAATCACTTTTCTCAACATTTTATTGGGAAAGCCTGAACAAGGACATCCCATTTATCTTGCAACGTTATGATGACGATGATGATGACAAAATTGGGCTGCAAAATGGATTCAGTTGATTCTCTCAGATTCTGTCTTCAAAATCGATTCTCTGTAATATGTGCGCAATTAGGTTTCGAATGAAATTTGTCGTCATAATCGATTTGAATTCTCTGGTATCGTTTTCAAACGGATTCAATTGATTCTCCGCAATCTGTTATGAAAATAGATGCAATTAATCACCCGAAATCTGTTTTCAGGAATGGATTTAGCTGATTCTCTGAAATGTGTTCCCAGAATCGATGTTATTCTCTGCAATCGGCTTCAATGGTTTTGAATGAAATCTGAATTTTGAATGAATCTTCCAAATGGCTCTGAAGGAAATCTGAATTTTGAATGAATCTTCCAAATGGCTTTGAATGAAATCTGAATTTTGAATGAATTTTCCAAATGGCTTTGAATGAAATCTGAATTTTGAATGAATCTTCCAAATGGCTTTGAATGAAATCTGAATTTTGAATGAATCTTCCAAATGACTTTGAATGAAATCTGAATTTTGAATGAATCTTCCAAATGGTTTTGAATGAAATCTGTATTTTGAATGAATCTTCCAAATGGCTTTGAATGAAATCTGTTCTGAGAATCGATTTGATTCCGTGCAATCGGCTTTGAGAATCGGAATTTTCTGGAATTGATCCAGAGAATATGCTTTATTCGATTCTGAAAAATCTATCCTTAAACTGGATTTCATGAATTATTTGAGGTCAGTTTCCGTAAAGATTTCTATGATTTTGTGAAACTGGTCTTCAAAGTGGATTTTTTTATTGACTCTCTGAAAATCGGGGGCGGGGGTGGCTCAGTCGGTAGCGCGCCAGGCTCGTAAACTGTAGTTCCCAGGTTCGAGTCCCAGCTGGGTCAGCGTTGAGATTTATCTCCGCAAAATTCCCCGCCCTGCCCACGGTCAGTAGGGAACACAGATGGGCTTGGAAAGGCCGCCGTCCGTCGGATGGGACGTTAAGCGGTGGCTCCGTGTATGGGAGAGCCATACCCTGTGCACGTAAAGAACACGCGGATGGCCCTGACGGGAAGCTACCATCTGTCTCCCAACAGCTGTTCCAGTGGGTCCCCTCCTCCAACCTTCTCTGAGACTTCGGGGTCCATGTGACCTAGCCATTTAGCCCATGTTGTGTAAAAAAGTGCCGCTCAGACTTTATGTTATTTACTACGTTATTAACCCAACTCTGAAAATTGGTCTTCTCATTGGATTTGATTTTTTTTAACATAACGAACATTTAGAAATTTGATTTCTCAAAGTGTAAAATTACTAGCCGACGTAATTAAAGATACATTTTTTTTATCGAAAGTTATAAAGCTACTTCATATTATCTATTAATTCTTTGTCCTGACAGATGAAATGGTATTTCTCTTTATCCCTAATGATAATTCTGAATATTTCTAGATAGAAAATGGCTTCCATTTTGCTGGTGATATTTTGTTTTGTAACAAGAGTGTTTTTTTTTTCCCCTGTTCAAAGGTATTTGTTTTTAATCTTGAAGTGATTCGGGATTTGCATTTCTGTAAGGCGTTTGCAGTCACCCAGAAAAACAAAGCAATCATTTCTTTTGGGAACCATAGGAATTATTGGAAGATGGGAAAGTTGGTGAAAGCGTTTGTGCTTTGGGAAAAATGTCGGTAATGGATCAAGACACGGAATATATTTCGATCAGTTTTGTTTTAGCATAAGGATTAATTTTTTCTTCTGTTGGGTTGTTTTACCTCTGAGCGGCACTTTTTTGCACACCATAGGCTAAATGGACAAGTCACAAGGACCCCGAAGGACTCAGAGACGGTTGTGGGAGGGGACCCACTGGAACAGCTGTTGGGAGACAGATGGTAGCCTCCCATCAAGGTCATCCAGTGTGTTCTTTAACTTTGGATTATTTTACCTCTGAGTGGCACTTTTTGCATACCATGGGCTAAATGGCTAGGTCACATGAACCCTGAAGACTCAGAAAAGGTTGGGGGAGAGGACTCACTGGATTAGCTGTTCGGAGACAGATGGTAGCCTCCCGTCAAGGCCATACAGCGTGTTCTTTAACGTTGGTTGTTTTACCTCTGAGCGGCATTTTTTGCACACAATGGGCTAAATGGTTAGGTCACATGGACCCCGAAGGCTCAGAGAAAGTTGTGAGAGGGGACCACTGGAACAACTGTTGGGAGACAGATGGTAGCCTCCCGTGAAGGCCATCCAGTGTGTTCTTTAACGTTGGGTTGTTTTACCTCTGAGCGGCACTTTTTTTCATACCGTGGGCTAAATGACCAGGTCACATGGACCCCGAAGACTCAGAGAAGGTGGGGGAGGAGACCCACTGAAACAGTTGTTAGGAGACAAATGGTAGCCTCCCGTCAAGGCCATCCAGCGCACATCCATTCGCACATGGGGAGAGTCATATCCACGTCCCATCCGACGGACGGCAACCTTTCCAAGCCCATCGGTGCCCCCTACTGGCCGTTGGCAGGGCGGGGAAGTTTGTTAGAAAGTTTACGCAGTGTATTGTGCTCGTGTTTTTGTAATTTGTTCAGCAATTTATATTTGTATATCGTAACAGTGGAGACAGATTGCGGTCTTCGTGATTACAATAGAGATTTCGTGTTTTGTTTTTCGTGGGTGGATTTTGTCGATGACATTTGATTGAGAACGCGTCAACTGCAGCTGAAATTAAGTTTGTGGAGTGGATTGACAGACGTGAAGGCTGGCTTTGAATCGGTTGAATGCTCAGAATTTCTATTCATTTCATTAGAATGATTTGTGTGCTGAATAAAAACATCGGAGTCTGCTCGTTTCTACGATTCCATTCATTTGGCTATAAAGTGCATTAGAGCTTTACGTAATATCAATGTTTTTTTTTTATCTTTTGCAGTACAGTCGCTCAAAAAAGTATCCGAACACTATGGTTGATTACAGAATTCAGGAAAAATATCTGGAGCGTGTACAGCAACTGTACACGCTCCAGTTACCGTTCACAGCAAACTGGAGCGTGTGCAGTTACTGCACACGCTCCAGTTTGCTGTGAACGGTAACTGCACACGCTCGATTTTTCCGTGAGTGAGCCCACACGATCCAGGTCTTTGTGAGCTCACACGATCCAATGTGCTGTGAACATTAACCGCAACCGCTCCAGTTTGCTGTGAACGGTAACTGCACACGCTCCATATTCATTACATTATATTGTTGCGGATCACAAAAATGGATAGCCACTGAGCGTGAGTATTAAAAGCTATATTTCAAAACCAAATTCAATACAAGGTAAATTGTTACAAAGGAAATATGGATGAAGTATCTTATTAACAAATCAACTATTAACATGCACAAGTCATCAATCTTCCTGCGTAGAGCACACAATATCAGCTCTGTGTATTTTACTAAATACTACCTTTTACTTGATTTACCAGGTCACCCGAAGATCTTCACTCGTAAACCAATTCTCGTCCTGTGCTAATAACTTTTCACACACTAGCCGAACAAAAAGACAGTCCGTGTAGACATTCGAAGTTAGCCATAAAAGTTCCCACTTTTATACTTCCGCGTATACACAACACATCAAGTTACTTCTTGATACTTAACGATAAAAGATCCCACTTTTATCCTTCCGCGTATACACAACACATCAAGTTACTTCTTGATACTTACGCGCACTGTCCCAGAACAGCTCACCGTCCATTTTCGAACTCTCCGACCGTTACAACACACAACGACCGTTACAATACAAAAACGACCGTTAACGCTCCACTCTTCTTCTCCAAATTCTCCCAACGTTCTTATTCGTTGGCTGAAACTTTTTGCTTTCGGTTGCCAGATTCCTTCTGTCGTAACACTGCCCCCTTCCTAGGTCTTGTTCGTCCCGAACAATTCTGGATTCCAAAGTTTCTTCAGTTCTTCGATGAAACGGGGCCAAACGATCCACGTGAACCACCTTGCACTTTGTAGCTGGACGTCGACGAATGCGATATACCACGTCATTAATCCTGTTAACTATTGTATATGGACCTTCCCAAGGTTTCTGAAGTTTTGGAGATAGTCCTTTCTTTCTATGTGGACTGTATAGCCAGACAAGATCTCCTTGATTGAAAATAGTTCCATTTATTTTACTGTCATATCTTGTTTTGGTTCTGTCACTTGTTAAGTCGATGTTATGTCTAACGGAGTGATGGATTTCTTCTAGTCGTTGTTGCAATTCTTGTACGTATTGTGGAGTGGACACAGGCATTGCTTCGGGCCGACCATATAAAAGGTCACAGGGAAGACGTAACTCTCTTCCAAAAATCATCATGGAAGGTGTCTGTCCAGTTGTCTCATGCACTGCCGTTCTATATGCCAGCAAAAGGAGTGGTACATGGCGATCCCAGTCACGTTGGTGGTCGTTCACAAATAATGCTAAATGCTGAGCAATTGTTCTATTGAACCTTTCAACCATACCATCCGACTGAGGGTGTAAGGGAGTTGTTCTGGTTTTCTGAATGCCTAATAGTTGACAGATGCCTTTAAACACATTGGATTCAAAATTCCGTCCTTGATCAGAGTGGAGTTGTAAAGGTACTCCATACCTACTAATGAAGTTATTAACTATCATCTCAGCCACTGTTGTTGCTTCCTGGTCTTGGATGGGATATACCTCAGGCCACTTTGTGAAATAATCCATTACCACTAATAAATATCGATTTCCATCATCAGTTCTAGGAAACGGACCCATTACATCAATGGCTATTCTTTCAAAAGGGGCACCAACGTTATACGTCTGCAGCTTACCCCGACTCCTAGTCTTAGGGCCTTTCTTTGCTGCACAGGCTTCACATTGCCTACACCATCTCTCAACGTCTGCCCTACTTTTCAACCAATGAAATCGTTCCCTGGCTTTGGCTAATGTCTTATTAACACCGAAGTGTCCTCCAGTGGCACTATCATGTACATCTTTCATCACAAGTTCCACTCGGGATCGAGGAAGGATTATCTGCCAACGGATCAGCCGTCCAGTGGGATTCTCCCATCTTCTGTATAATACTCCGTCTTCCATTTTTAAGGAGTCCCACTGTGCCCAGTAACTTTTAGTAGTTGGACTATACCTCGAGATTTGCTCCCAATTAGGTCTTACATCAGATTTTTCAATCAATTCTAATATTGGTTTTATGTCTTCATCATCTAGTTGAGCCTTCCTGATTTCCATTGGATTCCAGATGTTAGGGGTGTCACTGTTTGTTTGTGTCGATACTATTTGTCTTATGGGCATTATCTCTTTAGTTCCAAATTTCAGTTCTGCACTATAGCAATGTTTACAGTTGTCAATACATGGGCGCCTGGAAAGAGCATCTGCATTCTTATGCATTTTACCACTTCGATGTTCGATGGAGAAATCGTATTCTTGTAACCGTTGTATCCACCTAGCGATTTGTCCTTCAGGGTTTTTGAAGTTTAATAACCATCTAAGTGCAGCATGATCAGTACGTATAAGGAATTTCTGGCCATAGAGATAATGATGAAAATGTTCTATTGCTTTTACTATTGCTAACAGTTCTTTGCGTGTTACACAGTAATTCCGCTCTGGTTTGGATAAAGTTTTACTAAAGTATGCAATAACTCTCTCTTGTCCGTCTTGTTCCTGTGAAAGCACAGCACCAACTCCTGTGTTACTTGCGTCAGTATCTATTACGAATTGTTTTCCAGTTTGTGGGTACGCTAGCACTGGTGCTGTGGAAAGAGTTTTCTTTAGCTGTTGAAAGGCTATATCGCATTCGGTGGTCCACATAAACCGCTGGCCCTCTTCTGTCAGACGATGTAATGGCCTTGCGATGTTGGAGAAACCTTTGACAAATCTTCTATAGTAGGTGCAAAGTCCAATAAAACTACGAAGTTGATGAACATCTTGTGGTGGAGGCCAGTCTCTTACAGCTTCTATCTTACTAGGATCAGTCTTAATCCCTGCTGTAGTGATCACATGACCAAGGTAATGAACTTCTTGCTGGAACAGTTTACACTTTGTCGGTCCCAATTTTAACTTGGCTGCCTTAAGTTTTTCAAATACTTGACGAAGATTTCTCAAATGTTCTTCAAAAGTTCTTCCAAGAACTATGATGTCGTCCAAGTAAACCAGGCAGACCTCCAAAGACAAACCTTTGAGCACTGACTCCATCAGTCGCTCAAATGTGGCAGGTGCATTACAAAGTCCAAATGGCATCACCTTAAACTGCCAAAGTCCATTCCCTGTACTGAAAGCTGTTTTCTCACAGTCTTCAGGACGTATACCAACTTGCCAATAGCCGCTCTTTAAATCTAATGTTGAGAACCATTCTGACCCAGATAAAGTGTCTAGTGTATCGTCAATCCTGGGTAAAGGAAAGGAATCTTTCTTTGTTACGTCATTTAATCTGCGATAATCTACACAAAATCGTGTAGATCCATCCTTTTTCTTGACAAGAACTACTGGTGATGTCCAGGGACTCTGTGATGGTTCTATAATGCCCTGAGCTTCCATGTCCTTTATGAGTTGTTCCGTCTCCTCTCTTTTTGCCAATGGAAGCCTTCTTGCCGGCAGATGGACTGGAGGAGAATCACCAGTGTTGATTTTATGTTCTGTCAGGTTAGTACGGCCATAATCATTTGATGTGGCAGAAAAAATGTCAGAAAATTCTTTTAAGAGGTTCTCGGCCTTAACAGCTTGGTTTTCAGTTAATATTTGTCTTGTTTCTCTCCATAATTCAGTAAGATGAGACGGGATGTCTGTATGATTTTGATATGAATCGGTAACTTCTATTTTATTTATACTTGTTACACAGGTAACAGCTTCACATATTGCTAATTCCTCACCTTTTTTTAACATTCTACTGGATTTGTTACAGTTCATCACTCTGATAGGGATCTGTTCTTTATCTATTCTGACTAAAGTCCTTGCAACCAGGATATTATGAGCCAAAGCTCCTTTACCAGAGGCATCAGTAACTGCCAATCGGAAGGCCCCAGAAGTCTCCGCCCGATGTCCACGGACTATAACTTCACTTTGTGCTGGGATCTCTGTGTCTTCCGTCACTAATATTGGAGTTACGCTTGATAAAGAATCAGACGTCCGGCTAAGCAGAGGAATCTCTTCTGTCTCATAGATGAGTAGGTTATCACTGGGTCTAATGTTGAATCCATGTTTCTTAAGAAAATTAAGGCCTAATATGCATTCGTCGTAGATGTCAGCGATGTAAACAGGATGGCGAACCAGACAGCTACCAACTCGAATATTAAGTTCTATTTTTCCATGAACTTTTGCACGATCTCCAGTGGCCGTTTGTAGGCTTATTCTAGACTGTGTAGTATTCAAGTTTGGGTGAGGTATTATTTTCTTTATTATATCCGTTCTGAGTAAAGTTACATTTGCACCAGTGTCGACTATCATACGGCAAGGCATTCCATTTATGGCTCCATCAGCTACTAATCCATTATTATCGCCATGTAATGTTGAAACGTGGGCGACTTCCCCTGGGGCCAACCAATCAACAACCAGCCTTTGCCTCGCAAGATTGACTAATTTTCTGTTTCCCTGATCTTGTTGTCTAGTTGATGGACTTGGACTCCTCATTCGTTTCCTAGTGCAGTTGGTACGAATGTGTCCGGTCTTGCCACAATTCCAACACTGGAGGTCGGTTGTAGGTTTTGAAGAACCTTTTATATCTTTCAAAACGGATAGTATGGCTTTGGTTAGTTCTTTCATTTCATTATCCTTTTCTGCAGTTTCTTCTGCACTCACAAATCTCACTGCACGTTTGTTCGCTCGGGAGGAAAGCCTGGAGCACTCGTATTTCATAGCATGTACCACAGCTGACTTTAAGGATTCACCTTCCAACATCCTCAGAGATTGCTGAGTGTCAGGGTCAGCAATAGCATCAATAAATTGTAATTGAGCTAAATTATCTTGAATTTCTGGTGGACAGTTACTATAAGCCAATCTAGCTAGACGCTCAATATCACTAGCAAGCTCTTGCAAAGTTTCACCATTTTTCTGCATGCGATGTTTAAATTGAGTCACGTAATATTGTTTTAAATAACTATCACCAAACCTTAGTTCTAATGCAGAAACTAGACTTTGATAATCAAGTCGTTTTTCTTCTGGAACAGACTGCAAAACTTCCGCAGCAGAATTCCTTAAGGAAGCTGCAAGAAAACTGGCCTTTTGGAATTCATTCCACTCATTGGCTGTGGCGATAACTTCGAATTGTGTTTTAAATACTGTCCAAGATGATTGACCATCATATGTAGAAGGTTTAGTTGTATTTTTAGCGATATGTGTAATAACATTATTTCCACTAGAATTATTATTATCACAGGCAGAAGGTAACATTTCATTTCTCAAAATCTGAAACTGGCGTTCACAATCAGTTTTTACAATTTCAATTTCATGTTTATAATCTAACTTAACACTATCAAGATCATCTTTTACACTATTTAGTTCGGTCATAATGTCCTTACACTTATCAGAAATCTTATCAATTTGAGAAGCCACTTCAGCTCTCATCTCAGTATTTTGTGCGGCTATTTCGGCTTTCAAGTCAGTCCTCAACTCATTATTTTGTGCGGCCATATCGGCTTTCAAATCACCTATTTTATCGCTTTGGGCGGCCATATCGGCTTTCAAATCATCTTTTTGAGAAACTATCTCCGTTCTCAACTCATTTATCAACTTTACTAATTCATCCATACTTCTAGTTAACGGCATTCAATAAATCATCCCACTTCTGACACCAAATGTTGCGGATCACAAAAATGGATAGCCACTGAGCGTGAGTATTAAAAGCTATATTTCAAAACCAAATTCAATACAAGGTAAATTGTTACAAAGGAAATATGGATGAAGTATCTTATTAACAAATCAACTATTAACATGCACAAGTCATCAATCTTCCTGCGTAGAGCACACAATATCAGCTCTGTGTATTTTACTAAATACTACCTTTTACTTGATTTACCAGGTCACCCGAAGATCTTCACTCGTAAACCAATTCTCGTCCTGTGCTAATAACTTTTCACACACTAGCCGAACAAAAAGACAGTCCGTGTAGACATTCGAAGTTAGCCATAAAAGTTCCCACTTTTATACTTCCGCGTATACACAACACATCAAGTTACTTCTTGATACTTAACGATAAAAGATCCCACTTTTATCCTTCCGCGTATACACAACACATCAAGTTACTTCTTGATACTTACGCGCACTGTCCCAGAACAGCTCACCGTCCATTTTCGAACTCTCCGACCGTTACAACACACAACGACCGTTACAATACAAAAACGACCGTTAACGCTCCACTCTTCTTCTCCAAATTCTCCCAACGTTCTTATTCGTTGGCTGAAACTTTTTGCTTTCGGTTGCCAGATTCCTTCTGTCGTAACAATATATTCATACGCATTATTATATTAAAAAATATCCGAACACTACCTTTGCTTACAGAAATCAGAAAAAATATCTGGCAACGATTTTTTTAGAAATTAGTGATCTGGCAACCTTCGTGTCATGTGATTACAGAATTCAGGAAAAATATCTGGAGCGTGTACAGCACCTGTACACGCTCCAGTTACCGTTCACAGCAAACTGGAGCGTGTGCAGTTACTGCACACGCTCCAGTTTGACACGAAGGTTGCCAGATCACTAATTTCTAAAAAAATCGTTGCCAGATATTTTTTTCTGAATTCTGTAATCAACCGTAGTGTTCGGATACTTTTTTGAGCGACTGTACAGCTCGACATGAAATGTATTTTTATCCTCAAAATAGCCAGTAAAGGTGGCGCCATGCTAGCACGTTCTCGCCGTAAATTCAGCCGTTTGGGAGATGAAGGAACTGTGCCTACTGCGGCTGCGTGAAGAAGCTTTCGATTTCGAACTTCAAATATGAATTCGTGTTTAAATAATGGGAAATTTCAGTTGGTTTCTCAAAATGGAATTGGGTGCACAGGGATCTTGAAAATCATTAAAAATATTTATAATCAATTAAAAATATTGTTCTCTTCCCCCAATTAAAAATACTGCCCTCCTCCCTAATTAAAATCTTGCCCTCTTCCTCGATTAAAAAACTTGCCCTCTTCCTCAATTAAAAAACTTGCCCTCTTCTTCAGTTAAAAAAACCTTCCCTTTTCCCTATTTAAAATCTTGCCCTCTTACTGAATTAAAAATATTGTCTTCTTCCCTAATTAAATTATTGCCCTCTTCCTGAATTAAAATATTGTTTTCTTCCCTAATTAAAATATTGCCCTCTTCCCCAATTAAAAATATCGTTTTCTTCCCTAATTAAAATATTGCCCTCTTCCCCAATTAAAAATATTGTTTTCTTCCCTAATTAAAATATTGCCCTCTTCCCCAATTAAAAATATTGTTTTCTTCCCTAATTAAAATATTGCCCTCTTCCCCAATTAAAAATATTGTTTTCTTCCCTAATTAAAATATTGCCCTCTTCCCCAATTAAAAATATTGTTTTCTTCCCTAATTAAAATATTGCCCTCTTCCCCAATTAAAAATATTGTTTTCTTCCCTAATTAAAATATTGCCCTCTTCCCCAATTAAAAATATCGTTTTCTTCCCTAATTAAAATATTGCCCTCTTCCCCAATTAAAAATATCGTTTTCTTCCCTAATTAAAATATTGTCCTCTTCCCCAATTAAAAATATCGTTTTCTTCCCTAATTAAAATATTGCCCTCTTCCCCAATTAAAAATATTGTTTTCTTCCCTAATTAAAATATTGCCCTCTTCCCCAATTAAAAATATTGTTTTCTTCCCTAATTAAAATATTGCCCTCTTCCCCAATTAAATATGTTTTCTTCCCTAATTAAAATATTGCCCTCTTCCCCAATTAAAAATATCGTTTTCTTCCCTAATTAAAATATTGTCCTCTTCCCCAATTAAAAATATCGTTTTCTTCCCTAATTAAAATATTGCCCTCTTCCCCAATTAAAAATATTGTTTTCTTCCCTAATTAAAATATTGCCCTCTTCCCCAATTAAAAATATTGTTTTCTTCCCTAATTAAAATATTGCCCTCTTCCCCAATTAAAAATATTGTTTTCTTCCCTAATTAAAATATTGCCCTCTTCCCCAATTAAAAATATTGTTTTCTTCCCTAATTAAAATATTGCCCTCTTCCCCAATTAAAAATATCGTTTTCTTCCCTAATTAAAATATTGCCCTCTTCCCCAATTAAAAATATCGTTTTCTTCCCTAATTAAAATATTGTCCTCTTCCCCAATTAAAAATATCGTTTTCTTCCCTAATTAAAATATTGCCCTCTTCCCCAATTAAAAATATTGTTTTCTTCCCTAATTAAAATATTGCCCTCTTCCCCAATTAAAAATATTGTTTTCTTCCCTAATTAAAATATTGCCCTCTTCCCCAATTAAATATGTTTTCTTCCCTAATTAAAATATTGCCCTCTTCCCCAATTAAATATGTTTTCTTCCCTAATTAAAATATTGCCCTCTTCCCCAATTAAAAATATTGTTTTCTCCCCTAATTAAAATATTGCCCTCTTCCCCAATTAAAAATATTGTTTTCTTCCCTAATTAAAATATTGCCCTCTTCCCCAATTAAATATGTTTTCTTCCCTAATTAAAATATTGCCCTCTTCCCCAATTAAAAATATTGTTTTCTTCCCTAATTAAAATATTGCCCTCTTCCCCAATTAAAAATATTGTTTTCTTCCCTAATTAAAATATTGCCCTCTTCCCCAATTAAAAATATTGTTTTCTTCCCTAATTAAAATATTGCTCTCTTTCCCAATTAAAATTTTCAATTTCAACGAGATTATTGCTGAAGAATTACGCTCAGAAGTGGGTTGGACCACTTCTGAGTGT
>JAWZYU010000392.1:0-112000 GCA_038380435.1 Ryuthela nishihirai | reverse complement strand
GGTCAAAAGACTCAAGGATCAGAGAAATGAGAATTGGGTGTTTCCCCTCTAGCGTCACTTATTTAACACGATGGCCCTCTGAGCGTCACTTATTCTAACACGATGGGCTAAATAATGACTAGGTCACAAAGACTCAAGGGATCAGAGATTGAGAATTGGGGTGATTTCCCTCTGAGCGTCACTATTTTAACACGATGGCTAAATGGACTAGGTCACAAAGACTCAAGGGATCAGAGATGGAGAATTGGGGTGTTCCCCTCTGAGCGTCACTTATTTTAACACGATGGGCTAAATGACTAGGTCACAAAGACTCAAGGGATCAGAGAATGAGAAATGGGGTGTTTCCCCTCTGAGCGTCCACTTATTCTAACACGATGGGCTAAATGACTAGGTCACAAAGACTCAAGGATCAGAGAATGAGAATTGGGGTGTTTCCCCTCTGAGCGTCACTTATTTTAACACGATGGGCTAAATGACTAGGTCACAAAGACTCAAGGGATCAGAGAATGAGAATTGGGGTGTTTCCCCTCTGAGCGTCACTTATTTTAACACGATGGGCTAAATGACTAGGTCACAAAGACTCAAGTGGATCAGAGAATGAGAATTGGGTGTTTCCCTCTCTGAGCGTCACTTATTTTAACACGATGGCTAAATGACTAGGTCACAAAGACTCAAGGGATCAGAGAATGAGAATTGGGGTGTTTCCCTCTGAGCGTCACTTATTTTAACACGATGGGCTAAATGACTAGGTCACAAAGACTCAAGGGATCAGAGAATGAGAATTGGGGTGTTTCCCCTCTGAGCGTCACTTATTTTAACACGATGGCTAAATGACTAGGGTCACAAAGACTCAAGGGATCAGAGAATGAGAATTGGGGTGTTTCCCCTCTGAGCGTCACTTATTTTAACACGATGGGCTAAATGACTAGGTCACAAAGACTCAAGGGATCAGAGAATGAGAATTGGGGTGTTTCTCCTCTGAGCGTCACTTATTCTAACACGATGGGCTAAATGACTAGGTCACAAAGACTCAAGGGATCAGAGAATGAGAATTGGGGTGTTTCCTCCTCTGAGCGTCACTTATTTTAACACGATGGGCTAAATGACTAGGTCACAAAGACTCAAGGGATCAGAGAATGAGAATTGGGGTGTTTCCCCTCTGAGCGTCACTTATTTTAACACGATGGGCTAAATGACTAGGTCACAAAGACTCAAGGGATCAGAGAATGAGAATTGGGTGTTTCTCCTCTGAGCGTCACTTATTCTAACACGATGGGCTAAATGACTAGGTCACAAAGACTCAAGGGATCAGAGAATGAGAATTGGGGTGTTTCCCCTCTGAGCGTCACTTATTTTAACACGATGGGCTAAATGACTAGGTCACAAAGACTCAAGGGATCAGAGAATGAGAATTGGGGTGTTTCCCCTCTGAGCGTCACTTATTTTAACACGATGGGCTAAATGACTAGGTCACAAAGACTCAAGGGATCAGAGAATGAGAATTGGGGTGTTTCCCCTCTGAGCGTCACTTATTTTAACACGATGGGCTAAATGACTAGGTCACAAAGACTCAAGGGATCAGAGAATGAGAATTGGGGTGTTTCCCCTCTGAGCGTCACTTATTTTAACACGATGGGCTAAATGACTAGGTCACAAAGACTCAAGGGATCAGAGAATGAGAATTGGGGTGTTTCCCCTCTGAGCGTCACTTATTTTAACACGATGGGCTAAATGACTAGGTCACAAAGACTCAAGGGATCAGAGAATGAGAATTGGGGTGTTTCCCCTCTGAGCGTCACTTATTTTAACACGATGGGCTAAATGACTAGGTCACAAAGACTCAAGGGATCAGAGAATGAGAATTGGGGTGTTTCCCCTCTGAGCGTCACTTATTTTAACACGATGGGCTAAATGACTAGGTCACAAAGACTCAAGGGATCAGAGAATGAGAATTGGGGTGTTTCCCCTCTGAGCGTCACTTATTTTAACACGATGGGCTAAATGACTAGGTCACAAAGACTCAAGGGATCAGAGAATGAGAATTGGGGTGTTTCCCCTCTGAGCGTCACTTATTTTAACACGATGGGCTAAATGACTAGGTCACAAAGACTCAAGGGATCAGAGAATGAGAATTGGGGTGTTTCCCCTCTGAGCGTCACTTATTTTAACACGATGGGCTAAATGACTAGGTCACAAAGACTCAAGGGATCAGAGAATGAGAATTGGGGTGTTTCCCCTCTGAGCGTCACTTATTTTAACACGATGGGCTAAATGACTAGGTCACAAAGACTCAAGGGATCAGAGAATGAGAATTGGGGTGTTTCCCCTCTGAGCGTCACTTATTTTAACACGATGGGCTAAATGACTAGGTCACAAAGACTCAAGGGATCAGAGAATGAGAATTGGGGTGTTTCCCTCTGAGCGTCACTTATTTTAACACGATGGGCTAAATGACTAGGTCACAAAGACTCAAGGGATCAGAGAATGAGAATTGGGGTGTTTCCCCTCTGAGCGTCACTTATTTTAACACGATGGGCTAAATGACTAGGTCACAAAGACTCAAGGGATCAGAGAATGAGAATTGGGGTGTTTCCCTCTGAGCGTCACTTATTTTAACACGATGGGCTAAATGACTAGGTCACAAAGACTCAAGGGATCAGAGAATGAGAATTGGGGTGTTTCTCCTCTGAGCGTCACTTATTTTAACACGATGGGCTAAATGACTAGGTCACAAAGACTCAAGGGATCAGAGAATGAGAATTGGGGTGTTTCTCCTCTGAGCGTCACTTATTTTAACACGATGGGCTAAATGACTAGGTCACAAAGACTCAAGGGATCAGAGAATGAGAATTGGGGTGTTTCCCCTCTGAGCGTCACTTATTTTAACACGATGGGCTAAATGACTAGGTCACAAAGACTCAAGGGATCAGAGAATGAGAATTGGGGTGTTTCTCCTCTGAGCGTCACTTATTCTAACACGATGGGCTAAATGACTAGGTCACAAAGACTCAAGGGATCAGAGAATGAGAATTGGGGTGTTTCCCCTCTGAGCGTCACTTATTTTAACACGATGGGCTAATGACCAGGTCATAAAGACTCAAGGGATCAGAGAATGAGAATTGGGTGTTTCCCTCTGAGCGTCACTTATTTTAACACGATGGGCTAAATGACTAGGTCACAAAGACTCAAGGGATCAGAGAATGGAATTGGGGTGTTTCCCCTCTGAGCGTCACTTATTTTAACACGATGGGCTAAATGACTAGGTCACAAAGACTCAAGGGATCAGAGAATGAGAATTGGGGTGTTTTCCCTCTGAGCGTCACTTATTTTAACACGATGGGCTAAATGACTAGGTCACAAAGACTCAAGGGATCAGAGAATGAGAATTGGGGTTGTTTCCCTCTGAGCGTCACTTATTTTAACACGATGGGGCTAAATGACTAGGTCACAAAGACTCAAGGGATCAGAGAATGAGAATTGGGGTGTTTCCCCTCTGAGCGTCACTTATTTTAACACGATGGGCAAAATGACTAGGTCACAAAGACTCAAGGGATCAGAGAATGAGAATTGGGGTGTTTCCCCTCTGAGCGTCACTTATTCTAACACGATGGGCTAAATGACTAGGTCACAAAGACTCAAGGGATCAGAGAATGAGAATTGGGGGTGTTTTCCCCTCTGAGCGTCACTTATTCTAACACGATGGGTTAAATGACTAGGTCACAAAGACTCAAGGGATCAGAGAATGAGAATTGGGGTGTTTCTCCTCTGAGCGTCACTTATTTTAACACGATGGGCTAAATGACTAGGTCACAAAGACTCAAGGGATCAGAGAATGAGAATTGGGGTGTTTCCCCTCTGAGCGTCACTTATTTTAACACGATGGGCTAAATGACTAGGTCACAAAGACTCAAGGGATCAGAGAATGAGAATTGGGGTGTTTCCCCTCTGAGCGTCACTTATTCTAACACGATGGGCTAAATGACTAGGTCACAAAGACTCAAGGGATCAGAGAATGAGAATTGGGGTGTTTCCCTCTGAGCGTCACTTATTCTAACACGATGGGCTAAATGACTAGGTCACAAAGACTCAAGGGATCAGAAAATGAGAATTGGGGTGTTTCCCCTCTGAGCGTCACTTATTTTAACACGATGGGCTAAATGACTAGGTCACAAAGACTCAAGGGATCAGAGAATGAGAATTGGGGTGTTTCCCCTCTGAGCGTCACTTATTCTAACACGATGGGCAAAATGACTAGGTCACAAAGACTCAAGGGATCAGAGAATGAGAATTGGGGTGTTTCCCCTCTGAGCGTCACTTATTCTAACACGATGGGCTAAATGACTAGGTCACAAAGACTCAAGGGATCAGAGAATGAGAATTGGGGTGTTTCTCCTCTGAGCGTCACTTATTTTAACACGATGGGCTAAATGACTAGGTCACAAAGACTCAAGGGATCAGAGAATGAGAATTGGGGTGTTTCTCCTCTGAGCGTCACTTATTCTAACACGATGGGCTAAATGACTAGGTCACAAAGGACTCAAGGGATCAGAAAATGAGAATTGGGGTGTTTCCCCTCTGAGCGTCACTTATTTTAACACGATGGGCTAAATGACTAGGTCACAAAGACTCAAGGGATCAGAGAATGAGAATTGGGGTGTTTCCCCTCTGAGCGTCACTTATTCTAACACGATGGGCAAAATGACTAGGTCACAAAGACTCAAGGGATCAGAGAATGAGAATTGGGGTGTTTCCCCTCTGAGCGTCACTTATTCTAACACGATGGGCTAAATGACTAGGTCACAAAGACTCAAGGGATCAGAGAATGAGAATTGGGGTGTTTCTCCTCTGAGCGTCACTTATTCTAACACGATGGCTAAATGACTAGGTCACAAAGACTCAAGGGATCAGAGAATGAGAATTGGGGTGTTTCTCCTCTGAGCGTCACTTATTCTAACACGATGGGCTAAATGACTAGGTCACAAAGACTCAAGGGATCAGAAAATGAGAATTGGGGTGTTTCCCCTCTGAGCGTCACTTATTTTAACACGATGGGCTAAATGACTAGGTCACAAAGACTCAAGGGATCAGAGAATGAGAATTGGGGTGTTTCCCCTCTGAGCGTCACTTATTCTAACACGATGGGCAAAATGACTAGGTCACAAAGACTCAAGGGATCAGAGAATGAGAATTGGGGTGTTTCCCCTCTGAGCGTCACTTATTCTAACACGATGGGCTAAATGACTAGGTCACAAAGACTCAAGGATCAGAGAATGAGAATTGGGGTGTTTCCCTCTGAGCGTCACTTATTCTAACACGATGGGTTAAATGACTAGGTCACAAAGACTCAAGGGATCAGAGAATGAGAATTGGGGTGTTTCTCCTCTGAGCGTCACTTATTTTAACACGATGGGCTAAATGACTAGGTCACAAAGACTCAAGGGATCAGAGAATGAGAATTGGGGTGTTTCCCCTCTGAGCGTCACTTATTTTAACACGATGGGCTAAATGACTAGGTCACAAAGACTCAAGGGATCAGAGAATGAGAATTGGGGTGTTTCCCCTCTGAGCGTCACTTATTCTAACACGATGGGCTAAATGACTAGGTCACAAAGACTCAAGGGATCAGAGAATGAGAATTGGGGTGTTTCTCCTCTGAGCGTCACTTATTCTAACACGATGGGCTAAATGACTAGGTCACAAAGACTCAAGGGATCAGAAAATGAGAATTGGGGTGTTTCCCCTCTGAGCGTCACTTATTTTAACACGATGGGCTAAATGACTAGGTCACAAAGACTCAAGGGATCAGAGAATGAGAATTGGGGTGTTTCCCCTCTGAGCGTCACTTATTCTAACACGATGGGCAAAATGACTAGGTCACAAAGACTCAAGGGATCAGAGAATGAGAATTGGGGTGTTTCCCCTCTGAGCGTCACTTATTCTAACACGATGGGCTAAATGACTAGGTCACAAAGACTCAAGGGATCAGAGAATGAGAATTGGGGTGTTTCTCCTCTGAGCGTCACTTATTTTAACACGATGGGCTAAATGACTAGGTCACAAAGACTCAAGGGATCAGAGAATGAGAATTGGGGTGTTTCCCCTCTGAGCGTCACTTATTTTAACACGATGGGCTAAATGACTAGGTCACAAAGACTCAAGGGATCAGAGAATGAGAATTGGGGTGTTTCTCCTCTGAGCGTCACTTATTTTAACACGATGGGCTAAATGACTAGGTCACAAAGACTCAAGGGATCAGAGAATGAGAATTGGGGTGTTTCCCCTCTGAGCGTCACTTATTCTAACACGATGGGCTAAATGACTAGGTCACAAAGACTCAAGGGATCAGAGAATGAGAATTGGGGTGTTTCTCCTCTGAGCGTCACTTATTTTAACACGATGGGCTAAATGACTAGGTCACAAAGACTCAAGGGATCAGAGAATGAGAATTGGGGTGTTTCCCCTCTGAGCGTCACTTATTCTAACACGATGGGCAAAATGACTAGGTCACAAAGACTCAAGGGATCAGAGAATGAGAATTGGGGTGTTTCCCCTCTGAGCGTCACTTATTCTAACACGATGGGCTAAATGACTAGGTCACAAAGAGTCAAGGGATCAGAGAATGAGAATTGGGGTGTTTCTCCTCTGAGCGTCACTTATTTTAACACGATGGGCTAAATGACTAGGTCGCAAAGACTCAAGGGATCAGAGAATGAGAATTGGGGTGTTTCCCCTCTGAGCGTCACTTATTTTAACACGATGGGCTAAATGACTAGTTCACAAAGACTCAAGGGATCAGAGAATGAGAATTGGGGTGTTTCCCCTCTGAGCGTCACTTATTCTAACACGATGGGCTAAATGACTAGGTCACAAAGACTCAAGGGATCAGAGAATGAGAATTGGGGTGTTTCCCCTCTGAGCGTCACTTATTCTAACACGATGGGCTAAATGACTAGGTCACAAAGACTCAAGGGATCAGAGAATGAGAATTGGGGTGTTTCCCCTCTGAGCGTCACTTATTCTAACACGATGGGCTAAATGACTAGGTCACAAAGACTCAAGGGATCAGAGAATGAGAATTGGGGTGTTTCTCCTCTGAGCGTCACTTATTTTAACACGATGGGCTAAATGACTAGGTCACAAAGACTCAAGGGATCAGAGAATGAGAATTGGGGTGTTTCCCCTCTGAGCGTCACTTATTTTAACACGATGGGCTAAATGACTAGGTCACAAAGACTCAAGGGATCAGAGAATGAGAATTGGGGTGTTTCCCCTCTGAGCGTCACTTATTCTAACACGATGGGCTAAATGACTAGGTCACAAAGACTCAAGGGATCAGAGAATGAGAATTGGGGTGTTTCTCCTCTGAGCGTCACTTATTTTAACACGATGGGCTAAATGACTAGGTCACAAAGACTCAAGGGATCAGAGAATGAGAATTGGGGTGTTTCCCCTCTGAGCGTCACTTATTCTAACACGATGGGCTAAATGACTAGGTCACAAAGACCCAAGGGATCAGAGAATGAGAATTGGGGTGTTTCCCCTCTGAGCGTCACTTATTTTAACACGATGGGCTAAATGACTAGGTCACAAAGACTCAAGGGATCAGAGAATGAGAATTGGGGTGTTTCCCCTCTGAGCGTCACTTATTTTAACACGATGGGTTAAATGACTAGGTCACAAAGACTCAAGGGATCAGAGAATGAGAATTGGGGTGTTTCCCCTCTGAGTGTCACTTATTTTAACACGATGGGCTAAATGACTAGGTCACAAAGACTCAAGGGATCAGAGAATGAGAATTGGGGTGTTTCCCCTCTGAGCGTCACTTATTCTAACACGATGGGCTAAATGACTAGGTCACAAAGACCCAAGGGATCAGAGAATGAGAATTGGGGTGTTTCCCCTCTGAGCGTCACTTATTTTAACACGATGGGCTAAATGACTAGGTCACAAAGACCCAAGGGATCAGAGAATGAGAATTGGGGTGTTTCCCCTCTGAGCGTCACTTATTTTAACACGATGGGCTAAATGACTAGGTCAGAAAGACTCAAGGGATCAGAGAATGAGAATTGGGGTGTTTCCCCTCTGAGCGTCACTTATTTTAACACGATGGGCTAAATGACTAGGTCACAAAGACCCAAGGGATCAGAGAATGAGAATTGGGGTGTTTCCCCTCTGAGCGTCACTTATTTTAACACGATGGGCTAAATGACTAGGTCACAAAGACCCAAGGGATCAGAGAATGAGAATTGGGGTGTTTCCCCTCTGAGCGTCACTTATTTTAACACGATGGGTTAAATGACTAGGTCACAAAGACTCAAGGGATCAGAGAATGAGAATTGGGGTGTTTCCCCTCTGAGCGTCACTTATTTTAACACGATGGGCTAAATGACTAGGTCACAAAGACTCAAGGGATCAGAGAATGAGAATTGGGGTGTTTCCCCTCTGAGCGTCACTTATTCTAACACGATGGGCTAAATGACTAGGTCACAAAGACCCAAGGGATCAGAGAATGAGAATTGGGGTGTTTCCCCTCTGAGCGTCACTTATTCTAACACGATGGGCTAAATGACTAGGTCACGAAGACCCAAGGGATCAGAGAATGAGAATTGGGGTGTTTCCCCTCTGAGCGTCACTTATTTTAACACGATGGGCTAAATGACTAGGTCACAAAGACCCAAGGGATCAGAGAATGAGAATTGGGGTGTTTCCCCTCTGAGCGTCATTTATTTTAACACGATGGGCTAAATGACTAGGTCACAAAGACTCAAGGGATCAGAGAATGAGAATTGGGGTGTTTCCCCTCTGAGCGTCACTTATTTTAACACGATGGGCTAAATGACTAGGTCGCAAAGACCCAAGGGATCAAAGAATGAGAATTGGGTTGTGTTACCTGTGAGCATCACTTTTTTTAATACAATGGGCTGAATGAACCAGGTCACAAGGACCCTAAGGGCATCAGTGATTAACAGTTGGGGTGTTTTACCTCTGAACGTCACTTTTTTGCACACAATGGGCTGAATGACCAGGTCACAAGGACCAAGGGATCAGAGAATGAGAATTGGGTTGTTTTACCTGTGAGCGTCACTTTTTTTTAATACAATGGGCTGAATGAACAGGTCACAAGGACCCCAAGGGAATCAGTGATTGACAATTGGTGTGTTTTACTTCTGAGCGTCACTTTTTTGCACACAATGGGCTGAATGACCAGGTCACAAGGACCAAGGGATCAGAGAATGAGAATTGTATTGTTTTACCTGTGAGCGTCACTTTTTTTAATGCAATGGGCTGAATGAACAGGTCACAAGGACCCCAAGGGCATCAGTGATTGACAATTGGTGTGTTTTACCTCTGAGCGTCACTTTTTTGCACACAATGGGCTGAATGACCAGGTCACAAGGACCAAGGGATCAGAGAATGAGAATTGGGTTGTTTTACCTGTGAGCGTCACTTTTTTTAATACAATGGGCTGAATGAACAGGTCACAAGGACCCCAAGGGCATCAGTGATTGACAATTGGTGTGTTTTTACCTCTGAGCGTCACTTTTTTGTACACAATGGGCTGAATGACCAGGTCACAAGGACCAAGGGATCAGAGAATGAGAATTGGGTTGTTTTACCTGTGAGCGTCACTTTTTTTAATACAATGGGCTGAATGAACAGGTCACAAGGACCCCAAGGGCATCAGTGATTGACAATTGGTGTGTTTTACTTCTGAGCGTCACTTTTTTGCACACAATGGGCTGAATGACCAGGTCACAAGGACCAAGGGATCAGAGAATGAGAATTGGGTTGTTTTACTTGTGAGCGTCACTTTTTTTAATACAATGGGATGAATGAACAGGTCACAAGGATCCTAGGGGATCAGAGATGATTGGCAATTGAGGTGTTTTACCTCTGAGCGTCACTTTTTTGCACACAATGGGCTGAATGACCAGGTCACAAGGATCCCAAGGGATGAGAGGAAGTTGGGAGAAAATTACACACTGGAGAGCTGTTAGAAGACAGATGAAAGCGCTTTCGTTAAAGCGATCCAACGTGTTCTTTAGTGTGCTTTAAGTTTTAGTGTGTTTTAAGCCCAACGGTGTTCCCCTTCTGACCTAGAGCAGGGCGAGGATTTAGCAGAGATAAATCTGAACATAATTAAAAATTCTTAGTTACATTTTTATTTTAACTCGATTTTTAACAATATTGGTTCTGTATTTAGAGATTTACGGAAATTGGGATATTTAACAGCAACCATGGCAGTTGAAAGAATTACTCAGAAAGGTTAATAAAAAACACGTTCAATTCAATGATCGTTATTTTTTCCTCTAATAAGGTTAATATTCGCCAATTTTAAAAGGATTTTTTTTTTCGGAATGAGCGAACTTGCTAAATGATTCAGAATCCACAACTCTTTAAATACAGAAAGCACATCGTTGGAAATTAAGATTAAAATGGATTTGTTGACGATCTTGAAATAATCTTCAGTTACATTCTTTAAAAATCAAAAGTTTATTTAAGAAGTTACAGAGCATACATATTCCATAATATGGAGGGGGGGGGGGGTTGCTCGTAATGTGCAGTTCCCAGGTTCGAATCCCAGCTGATCCAGCGTTGAGATTTATCTCCGTAAAACTCCCCGCCCTGCCCACGGTCAGTAGGGGACACCGATAGGCTTGGAAAGGCAGCCGTCCGTCGGATGGAACGTTAAGCCGTGGCCCCGTGTGCGGGAGAGCCACAACCTGGAAGGCATACCCATAAGCTGGAAGACCTTGACGTGAGGCTACCCTCTGTCTCCCAACAGCTGTTCAGTGAGTCCCTCTCCCCAATTTTATTTGAGTCTTCGGGGTCCTTGTGACCTGGACATTTACACCATGGTGTGCAAAATATTGCCGCTCAGAGGTAAAACAAACCAACGTTAAAGAACACCCTGGAAGACCTTGACGGGAAGCTACCCTCTGTCTCCCAACAGCTGTTCAGTGAGTCCCTCCCCACAACTTTATCTGAGTCTTCGGGGTCCTTTTGACCTGGATATTTAGCCCATGGTGTGCAAAAAATTGCCGCTCGGAGGTAAAACAACCCAACGTTAAAGAACACGCTGGAAGACCTTGACGGGAGGCTACCCTCTGTCTCCCAACAGCTGTTCCATTGGGTCCCCTCCACCAACCTTCTCTGAGCCTTCGGGGTCCTTGTGACTTGGCCATTTAGCCCGTGGTGTGCAAAAAAGTGCCGATCAGAGGTAAAACAACTCAACGTTAAAGAACACGCTGGATGGCCTTGACGGGAGGCTACCATCTGTCTCACAACAGCTGTCCCATTGGGTCCCCTCCCCCAACCTTCTCTGAGCCTTCGGGGTCCTTGTGACCTGGCCATTTAGCCCATGGTGTGCAAAAACGTGCTGCTCAGAGGTAAAACAACCCAACGTTAAAGAACACGCTGGAAGATCTTGACGGGAGGCTACCCTCTGTCTCCCAACAGCTGTTCCAGTGGGTCCCCTCCACCAACCTTCTCTGAGCTTTCGGGGTCCTTGTGACCTGGACATTTAGCCAATTGTACGCAGAAAGCGCTGCTCAGAGGTAAACTCAATCAGCAGAACATGGAAATGTACCTAATAAAACGATCGTTAGAGGAAGTCTCTGGTATGGATGCAAATAGACTGAATCTGTTACCATTTTTAAGTCGTCAGCATTTCAGGGTCAAATCTTTGTCAATTCGATTTCTAAAGATAAAATTCTGATTCTTCCCCTCCTCAATAGATGTAAGAGTGATGACTAATAATTAAGATACTAGTCATCACTCTTCCATATAATGAGTGATGATTAAGCAATGAGGTAACGCATTTCTTACGATAGTGAGGGAAAACCCGAGTGAGGAAACGTAACGAGCGATTCGCATCACCTGATCACCTCCCGTGACGAAGCACCGGATTCCATCTTGCAGTCTATATATAAAAGAGTTTGGAGATATTTCGTGCAATTCAGCAATATGATAATCGACTTTTTCACTCTTTTGAAAGTTACACGATTGAGAAATGGCAAAATTGAACTTCTTTCGTAAAATACTGAGTCACTCTCTGCCACGTGAAATTGATTTTTCGTTTTCCTCTTTCGAATTCTTTTGTTTGTGGTCCCAGCTGGGTCAGCGTTGAGATTTATCTCCGCAAAATTCCCCGCCCTGCCCACGGTCAGTAGGGGACACCGATGGGCTTGGAAAGGACGCCGTCCGTCGGATGGGACGTTAAGCCGTGGCCTCGTGTGCGGGAGAGCCATACCCTGTGCACGTTAAAGAACACGCTGGATGGCCTTGACGGGAGGCTACCATCTGTCTCCCAACAGCTGTTCCAGTGGGTCCCCTCCCCCAACCTTCTTTGAGCCTTCGGGGTCCTTGTGACCTAGTCATTTAGCCCAATGTGTGCAAAAAAGAGTGCCTCTCAGAGGTAAAACAACCCAACGTTAAAGAACACATTGGATGGTCTTGACGGGAGGCTACCATCTGTCTCCCAACAGCTGTTCCAGTGGGTCCCCTCCCCCAACCTTCTCTGAGCCTTCGGGGTCCATGTGACCTGGCCATTTAGCCCATGGTGTGCAAAAAAGTGCCTGTCAGAGGTAAAACAACCCAACGTTAAAGAACACGTTGGATGGTCTTGACGGGAGGCTACCATCTGTCTCCCAACAGCTGTTCCAGTGGGTCCCCTCCCCCAACCTTCTCTGAGCCTTCGGGGTCCATGTGACCTGGCCATTTAGCCCATGGTGTGCAAAAAAGTGCCTGTCAGAGGTAAAACAACCCAACGTTAAAGAACACGCTGGATGGCCTTGACGGGAGGCTACCATCTGTCTCCCAACAGCTGTTCCAGTGGGTCCCCTCCCCAACCTTCTCTGAGCCTTCGGGGTCCATGTGACCTGGCCATTTAGCCCATGGTGTGCAAAAAAGTGCCTGTCAGAGGTAAAACAACCCAACATTAAAGAACACGCTGGATGGCCTTGACGGGAGGCTACCATCTGTCTCCCAACAGCTGTTCCAGTGGGTCCCCTTCCCCATCTTCTCTGAGCCTTCGGGTCCATGTGACCTGGCCATTTAGCCCATGGTGTGCAAAAAAGTGCCGCTCAGAGGTAAAAGAACCCAACGTTAAAGAACACGCTGGATGGCCTTGATGGGATGCTACCATCTGTCTCTCAACAGCTGTTCCAGTGGGTCCCCTCCCCCAACCTTCTCTGAGCCTTCGGGGTCCATGTGACCTGGCCATTTAGCCCATGGTGTGCAAAAAAGTGCCGCTCAGAGGTAAAACAACCCAACGTTAAAGAACACACTGGATGGCTTTGACGGGAGGCTACATTCTGTCTCCCAACAGCTGTTCCAGTGGGTCCCCTTCCCCATCTTCTCTGAGCCTTCGGGGTCCATGTGACCTGGCCATTTAGCCCATGGTGTGCAAAAAAGTGCCGCTCAGAGGTAAAACAACCCAACATTAAAGAACACTCTGGATGGCTTTGACGGGAGGCTACCATCTGTCTCCCAACAGCTGTTCCAGTGGGTCCCCTCCCCCAACCTTCTCTGAGCCTTCGGGGTCCTTGTGGCCTGGCCATTTAGCCCATGGTGTGCAAAAAAAGTACCGATCAGAGGTAAAACACCCCAACAACGCATCCCTCACATAATATTAATACGCTTACTTTTCTCAATAACGAGAAAATTGTATGTTGAAGCCTGCTTGAACATTACTAGCAAATTTTCGTTTGAAATTCCGTGAAGTTTTGAAGTGGCAAACTAAAAGTGATTATATCTTGGACATAAAGTTTGGCTCCTTTGTTAGCTAGTAAAAATTCTGTCTTTCTCTCAATACTGCCTAAATTATCCGTGTCTTAGTTACATCTAATATATATATGGACGATCGTGAGAGACAGGGGATCACGCAGGGGCGGGGATGGATCAGACGGTAGCGCGCCAGGCTCGTAATCTGTAGTTCCCAGGTTTGAGTCCCAGCTGGGTCAGCGTTGAGATTTATCTCCGCAAAATTCCCCGCCCTGCCCACGGTCAGTAGGGGACACCGATGGGCTTGGAAAGGCCGCCGTCCGTCGGATGGGACGTTAAACCGTAGCCCCGTGGGTGGGAGAGCCATACCCTGTGCACGTTAAAGAACACGCTGGATGGCCTTGACGGGAGGCTACCATCTGTCTCCCAACAGCTGTTCCAGTGGGTCCCCTCCCCCAACCTTCTCTGAGCCTTCGGGGTCCTTGTGACTTGGCCATTTAGCCCGTGGTGTGCAAAAAAGTGCCGATCAGAGGTAAAACAACTCAACGTTAAAGAACACGCTGGAAGACCTTGACGGGAGGCTACCCTCTGTCTCCCAACAGCTGTTCCAGTGGGTCCCCTCTCCCAACCTTCTCTGAGCCTTATGGGTCCTTGTGACTTGGCCATTTAGCCCGTGGTGTGCAAAAAAGTGATGATCAGAGGTAAAACAACTCAACGTTAAAGAACACGCTGGAAGACCTTGACGGGAGGCTACCCTCTGTCTCCCAACAGCTGTTCCAGTGGGTCCCCTCCCCCAACCTTCTCTGAGCCTTATGGGTCCTTGTGACTTGGCCATTTAGCCCGTGGTGTGCAAAAAAGTGATGATCAGAGGTAAAACAACTCAACGTTAAAGAACACGCTGGAAGACCTTGACGGGAGGCTACCCTCTGTCTCCCAACAGCTGTTCCAGTGGGTCGCCTCCCCCAACCTTCTCTGAGCCTTATGGGTCCTTGTGACTTGGCCATTTAGCCCGTGGTGTGCAAAAAAGTGATGATCAGAGGTAAAACAACTCAACGTTAAAGAACACGCTGGAAGACCTTGACGGGAGGCTACCCTCTGTCTCCCAACAGCTGTTCCAGTGGGTCGCCTCCCCCAACCTTCTCTGAGCCTTATGGGTCCTTGTGACTTGGCCATTTAGCCCGTGGTGTGCAAAAAAGTGATGATCAGAGGTAAAACAACTCAACGTTAAAGAACACGCTGGAAGACCTTGACGGGAGGCTACCCTCTGTCTCCCAACAGCTGTTCCAGTGGGTCCCCTCCCCCAACCTTCTCTGAGCCTTATGGGTCCTTGTGACTTGGCCATTTAGCCCGTGGTGTGCAAAAAAGTGATGATCAGAGGTAAAACAACTCAACGTTAAAGAACACGCTGGAAGACCTTGACGGGAGGCTACCCTCTGTCTCCCAACAGCTGTTCCAGTGGGTCCCCTTCCCCAACCTTCTCTGAGCCTTATGGGTCCTTGTGACTTGGCCATTTAGCCCGTGGTGTGCAAAAAAGTGATGATCAGAGGTAAAACAACTCAACGTTAAAGAACACGCTGGAAGACCTTGACGGGAGGCTACCCTCTGTCTCCCAACAGCTGTTCCAGTGGGTCCCCTCCCCCAACCTTCTCTGAGCCTTATGGGTCCTTGTGACTTGGCCATTTAGCCCGTGGTGTGCAAAAAAGTGATGATCAGAGGTAAAACAACTCAACGTTAAAGAACACGCTGGAAGACCTTGACGGGAGGCTACCCTCTGTCTCCCAACAGCTGTTCCAGTGGGTCCCCTCCCCCAACCTTCTCTGAGCCTTATGGGTCCTTGTGACTTGGCCATTTAGCCCGTGGTGTGCAAAAAAGTGATGATCAGAGGTAAAACAACTCAACGTTAAAGAACACGCTGGAAGACCTTGACGGGAGGCTACCCTCTGTCTCCCAACAGCTGTTCCAGTGGGTCCCCTCCCCCAACCTTCTCTGAGCCTTATGGGTCCTTGTGACTTGGCCATTTAGCCCGTGGTGTGCAAAAAAGTGATGATCAGAGGTAAAACAACTCAACGTTAAAGAACACGCTGGAAGACCTTGACGGGAGGCTACCCTCTGTCTCCCAACAGCTGTTCCAGTGGGTCCCCTCCCCCAACCTTCTCTGAGCCTTATGGATCCTTGTGACTTGGCCATTTAGCCCGTGGTGTGCAAAAAAGTGATGATCAGAGGTAAAACAACTCAACGTTAAAGAACACGCTGGAAGACCTTGACGGGAGGCTACCCTCTGTCTCCCAACAGCTGTTCCAGTGGGTCCCCTCCCCCAACCTTCTCTGAGCCTTATGGGTCCTTGTGACTTGGCCATTTAGCCCGTGGTGTGCAAAAAAGTGATGATCAGAGGTAAAACAACTCAACGTTAAAGAACACGCTGGAAGACCTTGACGGGAGGCTACCCTCTGTCTCCCAACAGCTGTTCCAGTGGGTCCCCTCCCCCAACCTTCTCTGAGCCTTATGGATCCTTGTGACTTGGCCATTTAGCCCGTGGTGTGCAAAAAAGTGATGATCAGAGGTAAAACAACTCAACGTTAAAGAACACGCTGGAAGACCTTGACGGGAGGCTACCCTCTGTCTCCCAACAGCTGTTCCAGTGGGTCCCCTCCCCCAACCTTCTCTGAGCCTTATGGGTCCTTGTGACTTGGCCATTTAGCCCGTGGTGTGCAAAAAAGTGATGATCAGAGGTAAAACAACTCAACGTTAAAGAACACGCTGGAAGACCTTGACGGGAGGCTACCCTCTGTCTCCCAACAGCTGTTCCAGTGGGTCCCCTCCACCAACCTTCTCTGAGCCTTCGGGGTCCTTATGACCTGGCCATTTAGCCCATGGTGTGCAAAAAAGTGCCGCTCAGAGGTAAAACACAAGTGTTTGTTTTACCTCTGAGCGGCACTTTTTTGCACACCATGGGCTAAATGGCCATGTCACAAGGACCCCGAAGGCTCAGAGAAGGTTGGGTGAGGGGACCCACTGGAACAGCTGTTGGGAGACAGATGGTAGCCTCCCGTCAAGGCCATCCAGCGTGTCTACCGACTGACCCCACCCTTTGGATTTCGGGGGGGGGGAATTAAAGGAAAGAGGGCTCTTATACAGACGCTCAGAATAGTATCCGAACACTATGGTTGATTACAGAATTCAGAACAAAGTATCTGGCAACGATTTTTTTAGATATTAGTGATCTGGCAACCTTCGTGTCACGTGATTACAGAATTGAGGAAAAATATCTGGAGCGTGTACAGCACGCTCCAGTTACCGTTCACAGCAAACTGGAGCGTGTGCAGTTACTGCACACGCTCCAGTTTGCTGTGAACGGTAACTGCACACGCTCAATATTTCCGTGAGTGAGCCCACACGATCTAGTATCAAAATAATATGACCACCTACAGTCGCTCAAAAAAGTATCCGAACACTACGTTTGATCACAGAATTCCGAAAAAAATATATGGCAACGATTTTTTTTAGAAATTAGTGATCTGGCAACCTTCGTGTCACGTGACACGAATTTTAAAAACATTTTGAAATATCGTTGAATATAGCTTATGTCTCCCTGGATGAAATGCCCCCCCACTGAACGAGTATTCTCATTAGCGAACAATATGTGGACCAGTGAAAAAACCCAATTAAAAATGGAAACATTAAAAACATGCATTTATACCAAACCGTCCCGTGGCCGAGTGTTTAACGCGCTTGGCTACTGATGTACTTGACCTGGGTTCGAGCCCCGGGTAAGGCATGGATGTTCGTGTTGTTTTCTGCTGAGGTCCTGCCATCCTCTCAGATCTTCTACTGTGGCATGTAAACTGACAGGCTCCTGTCAGACCTCTGTGGCAAGCAGCTGCTTGAGGGTTTTTTTATTTATACCAAATGCAACTTTGACATGAATTGTATACAGTTTTATGAATTTTTAAAACACAAACCTGATTTAATAAAAAAAGTTCATTCTTGTGAAAAGTATCAAAATTAATTTTTTTAAAGTAATAATATGATTGTTTAAAATGTTATGTATATGCTTATATTTTATGATAAATGTTACAAAGCTTTTTAGTTTTAGTGAAACAAATAAACGCAACCTGCCTTTTTTTTTATTATGAAACAGTTTCTGATTTGTCCTTTATTTTCTCCAAAAAATATGGTCAAAAAAATATGGCGTATAAACTGGCAGGCTCCTATCAGACCTCTGTGGCAAGCAGCTGCTTGAGAGGGTATTTATTTGTTTTTTTTTTATTTAATAAATGCAAATAAATAATACATATCCGAAAGCAAAAAAAAAAACAACAACAACGAAACATTCAAAAATAATCAATAGCGAATTTCGTTAAGGAAAAACGTTATTAATTTTTGATACAACTTCTTCATTCACGATAAATTCAATTTTCGATAAATTTTTAATGTATGCGTGCTTATGTGCATGCGTGTGTGTATGGGGGGCATTGCATTTTTACCCCTGGTCTAGCCTTGAAATAAGAGAAGAAGTTCACCTCTGCTCAAGCTTTAAAGTAAAAGAAGAAGCTTCTCCTCAAGCCTTGAAATAAGAAAAGAAGCTCCTCTGCAAGGCTTGAAGTAAAAGATAAAAACTGTTCCTGACGTCCTGAACTAGGAGAAGAAGCTCATGTTCAAGCCTTGTGGTAAAAGAGAAGGAGCTTCTTCTAAAGCATTGAAGTGGAGAAGAAGCTCCTCTGCAGCACTTGAGAGAGGATCTCTTCTTCGAACTTTGAAAGTAAGAGAAGAAGCTCCTCTTCAGCCTTGAGAGGGGAGCTCTTCTTCGAACTCTGAAAGTAAGAGAAGCTCCTCTTCAGCCTTGAGAGGGGAGCTCTTCTTCGAACTCTGAAAGTAAGAGAAGAAGTTCCTCTCCAGCCTTGAGAGGGGAGCTCTTCTTTGAACTCTGAAAGTAAGAGAAGCTCCTCTTCTGCCTTGAGAGGGGAGCTCTTCTTCGAACTCTGAAAGTAAGAGAAGAAGCTCTTCTCCAGCCTTGAGAGGGGAGCTCTTCTTCGAACTCTGAAAGTAAGAGAAGCTCCTCTTCAGCCTTGAGAGGGGAGCTCTTCTTCGAACTCTGAAAGTAAGAGAAGAAGCTCTTCTCCAGCCTTGAGAGGGGAGCTCTTCTTCGAACTCTGAAAGTAAGAGAAGAAGCTCCTCTCCAGCCTTGAGAGGGGAGCTCTTCTTTGAACTCTGAAAGTAAGAGAAGAAGCTCTTCTTCGAACTCTGAAAGTAAGAGAAGAAGCTCTACTTCGAACTCTGAAAGTAAGAGAAGAAGCTCTTCTCCAGCCTTGAGAGGGGAGCTCTTCTTCGAACTCTGAAAGTAAGAGAAGAAGCTCCTCTCCAGCCTTGAGAGGGGAGCTCTTCTTTGAACTCTGAAAGTAAGTGAAGCTCCTCTTCTGCCTTGAGAGGGGAGCTCTTCTTCGAACTCTGAAAGTAAGAGAAGAAGCTCCTCTCCAGCCTTGAGAGGGGAGCTCTTCTTTGAACTCTGAAAGTAAGAGAAGAAGCTCTTCTCCAGCCTTGAGAGGGGAGCTCTTCTTCGAACTCTGAAAGTAAGAGAAGCTCCTCTTCAGCCTTGAGAGGGGAGCTCTTCTTCGAACTCTGAAAGTAAGAGAAGAAGCTCTTCTCCAGCCTTGAGAGGGGAGCTCTTCTTCGAACTCTGAAAGTAAGAGAAGAAGCTCCTCTCCAGCCTTGAGAGGGGAGCTCTTCTTTGAACTCTGAAAGTAAGAGAAGAAGCTCTTCTTCGAACTCTGAAAGTAAGAGAAGAAGCTCTACTTCGAACTCTGAAAGTAAGAGAAGAAGCTCTTCTCCAGCCTTGAGAGGGGAGCTCTTCTTCGAACTCTGAAAGTAAGAGAAGAAGCTCCTCTCCAGCCTTGAGAGGGGAGCTCTTCTTCGAACTCTGAAAGTAAGAGAAGAAGCTCTTCTCCAGCCTTGAGAGGGGAGCTCTTCTTCGAACTCTGAAAGTAAGAGAAGAAGCTCCTCTCCAGCCTTGAGAGGGGAGCTCTTCTTCGAACTCTGAAAGTAAGAGAAGAAGCTCCTCTCCAGCCTTGAGAGGGGAGCTCTTCTTCTAACTCTGAAAGTAAGAGAAGAAGCTCCTCTCCAGCCTTGAGAGGGGAGCTCTTCTTTGAACTCTGAAAGTAAGAGAAGAAGCTCTTCTTCGAACTCTGAAAGTAAGAGAAGAAGCTCTACTTCGAACTCTGAAAGTAAGAGAAGAAGCTCTTCTCCAGCCTTGAGAGGGGAGCTCTTCTTCGAACTCTGAAAGTAAGAGAAGCTCCTCTTCAGCCTTGAGAGGGGAGCTCTTCTTCGAACTCTGAAAGTAAGAGAAGAAGCTCTTCTCCAGCCTTGAGAGGGGAGCTCTTCTTCGAACTCTGAAAGTAAGAGAAGAAGCTCTTCTCCAGCCTTGAGAGGGGAGCTCTTCTTCGAACTCTGAAAGTAAGAGAAGAAGCTCCTCTCCAGCCTTGAGAGGGGAGCTCTTCTTCGAACTCTAAAAGTAAGAGAAGAAGCTCCTCTCCAGCCTTGAGAGGGGAGCTCTTCTTCGAACTCTGAAAGTAAGAGAAGAAGCTCCTCTCCAGCCTTGAGAGGGGAGCTCTTCTTCGAACTCTGAAAGTAAGAGAAGAAGCTCCTCTCCAGCCTTGAGAGGGGAGCTCTTCTTCGAACTCTGAAAGTAAGAGAAGAAGCTCCTCTCCAGCCTTGAGAGGGGAGCTCTTCTTCGAACTCTGAAAGTAAGAGAAGAAGCTCTTCTCCAGCCTTGAGAGGGGAGCTCTTCTTCGAACTCTGAAAGTAAGAGAAGAAGCTCTTCTCCAGCCTTGAGAGGGGAGCTCTTCTTCGAACTCTGAAAGTAAGAGAAGAAGCTCCTCTCCAGCCTTGAGAGGGGAGCTCTTCTTCGAACTCTGAAAGTAAGAGAAGAAGCTCCTCTCCAGCCTTGAGAGGGGAGCTCTTCTTCGAACTCTGAAAGTAAGAGAAGAAGCTCCTCTCCAGCCTTGAGAGGGGAGCTCTTCTTTGAACTCTGAAAGTAAGAGAAGAAGCTCTTCTTCGAACTCTGAAAGTAAGAGAAGAAGCTCTACTTCGAACTCTGAAAGTAAGAGAAGAAGCTCTTCTCCAGCCTTGAGAGGGGAGCTCTTCTTCGAACTCTGAAAGTAAGAGAAGAAGCTCCTCTTCAGCCTTGAGAGGGGAGCTCTTCTTCGAACTCTGAAAGTAAGAGAAGAAGCTCCTCTTCAGCCTTGAAAGGGGAGCTCTTCTTCGAACTTTCAAAGTAAGAGAAGAAGCTCCTCTCCAGACTTGAGAGCTCCTCTTTGAACTCTGAAAGTAAGAGAAGCTCCTCTTCTGCCTTGAGAGAGGAGCTCTTCTTCGAACTCTGAAAGTAAGAGAAGAAGCTCCTCTCCAGCCTTGAGAGGGCAGCTCTTCTTTGAACTCCTAAAGTAAGAGAAGCTCCTCTTCTGCCTTGAGAGGGGAGCTCTTCTTCGAACTCTGAAAGTAAGAGAAGAAGCTCCTCTCCAGCCTTGAGAGGGGAGCTCCTCTTCGAACTTTAAAAGTAAGAGAAGAAGCACATCTGTCACCTTAGAAAAGAGAAGAAGCTCCTATGCAAGCATTGACAGTAAGAGAAGAAATTTACTTATTCAGATCCTGGATAAGAGAGGAATTAAACCACTCCAGATCCAGAAAAAAAAGTAGGCTGACCAGCGAATGCAAAAATCTGCTACACAAAAATCTGCCCAAATAACCAAAGACTGTGAATGGCAATAGTTTCCTACGTATACTACAATAACTTGAGCCATCCCTAAAATTAAACGAATAAAAGTCTCTTAAGGAAATTCCAAAACATTTATCCCTTAGTTAAGCCATTGACCCCTGCCACCTAATTAAATCTAATTTTTCAGGTGTAAAATGGTGGTTGTTGCCATGGCGACGACGATGAACACTTTCCGCCCTTTCATGCCATCCGAGGATGGCCTCTTGCTGTGACGTCTGTTGTTCCGATGGCAGCTGTCGAAACGAATCGGAATCTGTCCAGATGAGGCGTGCATCCGAATCTCCTTGCTGCTAATGATCTCCATCCCCTACAATCACTCATCGTCGAGCGTCACGTGATCTCAGAGCAACCAGATCAGAAGAAAAGCGTTGAAAGTGCACATGCAGAACTATGTTTCCTCTTCTGGTATTTGGAATAGTTGTTTGCAGTTTATTTCCTTCAACAGTACCCAGTAAGTATCGTTGTTGTTGGGTTGTTTTACCTCTGAGCGGCACTTTTTCGCACACCATGGGCTAAATGGCCAGGTCACATGGACCCCGAAGGCTCAGGGAAGGTTGGGGGAGGGGACTCACTGGAACAGCTGTTGGGAGACAGATGGTAGCCTCCCGTCAAGGCCATCCAGTGTGTTCTTTAACGTTGGGTTGTTTTACCTCTGAGCCGCACTTTTTTGCATACCATGGGCTAAATGGTCAGGTCACAAGGACCCAGAAGGCTCAGAGAAGGTTTGGGGAGGGGACCTACTGGAATACCTGTTGGGAGACAGATGGTAGTCTCCCTTTAAGGTCATCCAGCGTGTTCTTTAACGTTGGGTTGTTTTACCTCTGAGCGGCACTTTTTTTCACACCATGGGCTAAATGGCCAGGTCACATGGACCCCGAAGGCTCAGAGAAAGTTGGGGGAGGGGACCCACTGGAACAGCTGTTGAGAGACAGATGGTAGCCTCCCATCAAGGCCATACAGCGTGTTCTTTAACCTTGGGTTGTTTCACCTCTGAGCGGCACTTTTTCGCACACCATGGGCTAAATGGTCAGGTCACAAGGACCCCGAAGGCTCAGAGAAGGTTTGGGGAGGGTACCTACTGGAATACCTGTTGGGAGACAGATGGTAGTCTCCCTTTAAGGCCATCCAGCGTGTTCTTTAACGTTGGGTTGTTTTACCTCTGAGCCGCACTTTTTTGCATACCATGGGCTAAATGGCCAGGTCATAAGGACCCCGAAGGCTCAGAGAAGGTTGGGGGAGGGTACCTACTGGAATACCTGTTGGGAGACAGATGGTAGTCTCCCGTTAAGGCCATCCAGAGTGTTCTTTAACGTGCACAGGGTATGGCTCTTCCGCACACTTGGCCACGGGTCAACGTCCCATGCGACGGACGGCGGCCTTTTCAAGCCCAAAGGTGTTTCCTACTGACCATGGGCAGGGCGGGGAGTTTTGCGGAGAGCAAGTATCGATTTCATTGGATATTCTTTTCATGTATCTTTTGTAATAATAATTACAGCAACGGAAAAATTATTTTCAGGCGTAATAGTAATCTTTGAATGGGTTGTGTCATCTTTGAGTGATACTTTTTTTGCGCACAATGGACTAATAGGACAGGTCACTAGGACCCCGAGAGCGCAGAGACAGTTGGGTAAGAAACCCACTGGACCTCTGTTAGGAGATAGATGGTAGCATATGTACAGCGTACGGCTCTCTCCCGTACACAGAGCCACGGCTTAACGTTCCATCCGACGGACGGTTGCTTTTCCAAGCCCATCGGCATCTCCACTAAACATCGGCAGGGCGGGGAGTTTTATCGGCGATAAATCTCAACGCTGACCCAGCTGCGACTCGAACCTGGGAACTGCAGATTATATGCCTCGGACGCTACCGACTACATCATCCCTACAAAATTTTTTTTTCGGAATAAATGATATTTTAAATGTATTCCCCCCAAAAATAAAAAGTCTAATGGTTTCAAATTGCGATTACTCGGGGTTCACAAGATCGGTCCACCTCTACGAATCCAGTGATTTGGAAATCTGGCATTTAAGACATTACGTGTGATACTAGGCCTACCATTGGATACGCTTTCAACGTTGTCATAACAAGGTAATTTGGAGAGTTTCTTGACATTTTGGGCACACAATTTCTTAATTTAATTATTTAATAAAATATGGATACTCTCTTATAATGGGGGCGGGGGTGGCTCAGTCGGTAGCGCGCCAGGCTCGTAATCTGTAGTTCCCAGGTTCGAATCCCAGCTGGGTCAGCGTTGAGATTTATCTCCGCAAAAATTCCCCGCCCTGCCCACGGTCAGTAGGGGACACCGATGGGCTTGGAAAGGCCGCCGTCTGTCGGATGGGACGTTAAGCCGTGGCCCCTTGTGCGGGAGAGCCATACTCTGTGCACGTTAAAGAACACGCTGGATGGCCTTGACGGGAGGCTACCATCTGTCTCCCAACAGCTGTTCCAGTGGGTCCCCTCCCCCAACCTTCTCTGAGCCTTCGGGGTCCATGTGACCTGGCCATTTAGCCCATGGTGTGCAAAAAAGTGCCGCTCAGAGGTAAAACAAGCCAACGTTAAAGAACACGCTGGATGGCCTTGACGGGAGGCTACCATCTGTCTCCCAACAGCTGTTCCAGTGGGTCCCCTCCCCCAACCTTCTCTGAGCCTTCGGGGTCCATGTGACCTGGCCATTTAGCCCATGGTGTGCAAAAAAGTGCCGCTCAGAGGTAAAACAACCCAACTCTTATAATGACCCCGTACTTAAATATATTCCATCTAATTCTTTGTATTTAAAATTAATGTCTTTCCATTTCTTTTGTTCAGTGTTGGAACGAGATCCTTGTTCGACGAGAGGCATCGGCGCATGCGTACGTCACTCCTCGTGCCCAGCATACCGGAAGGTACGAGACAATACCCTTTGCCAGACGGAAAGGAGATACAACTTCATCTGCTGCAGACCAAGTAAGTTACCACTGTCAGAAAATGAGATATTATCAGCATTGTTCTAGATAGAAGAAGAAGTCAAGTCACGGCTTAACGTCCATCCAACGGGCCACGGCTTAACGTCCCATCCGACGGACGGCGGCCTTTCCAAGCCCATCGGTGTCCCCTACTGACCGTGCGCAGGGCGGGGAATTTTGCGAAGATAAGTCTCAACGCTGACCCAGCTGGGACTCGAACCTGGGAAGTACAGATTGCGAGCCTGGCGTGCTATCGACTGAACCACCCCCGCACCAGAAACTTTGTGGAAGTGTTTTTAATTCTGAGCTGTGCTTGAGTTTTTTGCCGATAGTTTTTTTTTGGTAGCATTATGGTCTAAAGTTATTCTGTATCTCTGTCAGTGAATTGTGCCGCTTTTTTACCGTTTTTGAAACGGGAATGTCGAGCATTTTTTTTTGAAAAAAAGTGATGATCGCTACCTAAATGCTAAATTGTGGGACAAATGTCCAAGTTACAAGCTTTTGTGGATTCACGCGCCAGGCTCGTAAATCTGTAGTTCCCAGGTTCGAGTCCCAGCTGGGTCAGCGTTGAGATTAATCTCCGCAAAACTACCCGCCCTGCTCACGGTCAGTAGGGAACACCGATGGGCTTGGAAAGAAGTCCGTCGGATGGGACGTTTAGCCGTGGCTCCGTGTACTGGAGAGCCATACCCTGTGCACGTTAAAGAACACACTGGATGGCCTTGACGGGAGGCTACATGTCTCCCAATAGTTGTTCCAGTGGGTCCCCTCCCACAACCTTCTCTGAGCCTTCGGGGTCCATGTGACCTGGTCATTTAGCCCATGGTGCGCAAAAAAGTGCCGCTCAGAGGTAAAACAACCCAACTTTAAAGAACACGCTGGATGGCCTTGACGGGAGGCTACCATCTGTCTCGCATCAGTTGTTCCAGTGGGTCCCCTCCACCAACCTTCTTTGAGCCTTCGGGGTCCATGTGACCTGGTCATTTAGCCCATGGTGTGAAAAAAAGTGCCGCTCAGAGGTAACACAATCGATCGCAACTCGTGGATTCAGAGATAGTTGGGAAAGGGGATTCACTGGACAGCTACTGAGAGAGAGAGATGTCAGCCTCCCTTCAAGGCCATCCAGCGTGTTCTTTAACGCACACGGAGCCACGGTTTAACGTCCCATCGTACGGATAGCTGCCTTTCAAAGCCCATTGGGGTTCCCTACTGACTGAGGGCAGAACGGGGAGTTTTGCAGAGATGAATCTCAACGCTGGCCCAGGTGGGACTCGAGCCTGGGTCGCTACCGACTTCGCCGAACCCTAGTAAGTTTCTGAGGGGCCACCCGAAATTAACTGCAACAATGAAATAATACGAATGAGATGTAAAAATCTTATTTATTCCTTTCATGAGTAGCTTGTAACAAGGCTCCCCGCAACACTGGGGCGGGGGTGGCTCAGTCGGTAGCGCGCCAGGCTCGTAAGCTGTAGTTCCCAGGTTCGAATCCCAGCTGGGTCAGCGTTGAGATTTATCTCCGCAAAAATTCCCCGCCCTGCCCACGGTCAGTAGGAGATACCGATGGGCTTGGAAAGGCCGCCGTCCGTCGGATGGGACGTTAAGTCGTGGCCCCGTGTGCGGGAGAGCCATACCCTGTGCACGTTAAAGAACACGCTGGATGGCCTTGACGGGAGGCTACCATCTGTCTCCCAACAGCTGTTCCAGTGGGTCCCCTCCCCCAACCTTCTCTGAAGCCTTCGGGGTCCATGTGACCTGGCCATTTAGCCCATGGTGTGCAAAAAAGTTCCGCTCAGAGATAAAACAACCCAACGTTAAAGAACACGCAGGATGGCCTTGACGGGAGACTACCATCTGTCTCCCAACAGCTGCTCCAGTGGGTCTCCTCCCCCAACCTTCTCTGAAGCCTTCGGGGTCCATGTGACCTGGCCATTTAGCCCATGGTGTGTAAAAAAGTGCTGCTCAGAGATAAAACAACCTAACCCAAAACAACAACCCCGCAACACTACGTTCATTTTTTTCTTAGTACACGTTGGCAAAATCTTTGACAGTTGGCAAATCTCGAAGCCATTTGGTGAAATCAAGTGAATTGTGAAAATTGGGATTGGTTTTGTGAAATGAAGGATCATTGGCAAAATCGTAAAAACTTTGTAAAATCTTGGGGAGTTGCCAAAATTTAGATGCGACGTAAAGACTGGGATTTTTTTCTGTAAAATTATGGCGGGTTGACAAAGTCTACGGGAGATGGCCAAATTATGGCAACGGCAAAATCTAGGGCAGTTGGCGAAATTCGAACCACTTGATAAAATGCAGGTGAGTTGTGAAAAGAAGGACAGTTGACATAATGAAGGATAGTTTCAAATTTTCGAAGTGAATTGGTGAAAATTAAGTGTTATTTAAAAATTAGGGAATTGTTCTGTATTAATCATGGCGACGTCGAAAAATCGAGGCACTTGGTAAAAATATTATCGAAATTCTGGGTACGTCCCTGACAGAGACAAAATTTAGGTAAGGGTGTTATTTTCTCGGTTGGGAAAATCTGATTTCCGAATTGAAAAAATTTTCGTTTTTCGCCGCCCCCAACCATTTGCCCATCGCCGCGCCTCTGATGATATCAAATAAGCTAAGAGACATGTGTGGCCATTTGTTTGTTAGCATTAGGCGTGTTTATTATGGCGGATTTTCATTTTCACGGAATGTCTTTTTTTTTAACAAACACATATAAACACGGGACATTCCGTGAATGGCCCGTGTTCTTTAACGTTGGGTTGTTTTACCTCTGAGCGGCACTTTTTTGCACACCGTGGGCTAAATGGCCAGGTCACATGGACCCCGAAGGCTGAGAGAAGGTTGGGGGAGGGGACTGGATGGCCTTAACGGGAGGCTACCATATGTCTCCTAGGAGCTGTAAAAACATATATGTTTTGTAACACAAGCTAAAAGGACTGTGTAATACAAAAGTTAAATATTCCCTTACAACGAAAGATGATATATTCAGTTTGTTCAAAATTTTACCTATTGAAAGTTTATAATTAAGCCTGGTTAAGAAAGTTTAAGTTATTAATTTTACCTATTGAAAGTTTATATAAAATAAACTTTTAGTTTTTTTCCCAACCTTCTCTGAAGGTTGGGGTGTTACTATATGGAGTGCTTGAGAAGGAACAAACAGAAAAGAATCTGCACGTGTTGCTACATGGAGTACTTGGGAAGGAACAAACAGAAAAGAATCTTTACTTGTTGTTGTATGGAGTGCTTGAGAAGGAACAAACCGAAAAGAATCTGCACGTGTTGCTACATGGAGTACTTGGGAAGAAACAAACAGAAAAGAACCTGTATATGTTGCTACATGAAGTTCTTGAGAAGGAACAAACAGAAAAGAATCTGCATGTGTTGCTATATGGAGTGCTTGAGAAGGAAAAAACAGAAAAGAATCTTTACGTGTTGTTGTATGGAGTGCTTGAGAAGGAACAAACAGAAAAGAATCTTTACTTGTTGTTGTATGGAGTGCTTCAGAAGGAACAAACAGAAAAGAATCTTTACTTGTTGTTGTATGGAGTGCTTGAGAAGGAACAAACAGAAAAGAATCTTTACTTGTTGTTGTATGGAGTGCTTGAGAAGGAACAAACAGAAAAGAATCTTTACTTGTTGTTGTATGGAGTGCTTGAGAAGGAACAAACAGAAAGGAATCTTTACTTGTTGTTGTATGGAGTTCTTGAGAAGGAAAAAACAGAAAAGAATCTTTACTTGTTGTTGTATGGAGTGCTTGAGAAGGAACAAACAGAAAGGAATCTTTACTTGTTGTTGTATGGAGTGCTTGAGAAGGAACAAACATAAAGGAATCTTTACTTGTTGTTGTATGGAGTGCTTGAGAAGGAAAAAACAGAAAAGAATCTTTACGTGTTGTTGTATGGAGTGCTTGAGAAGGAAAAAACAGAAAGGAATCTTTACTTGTTGTTGTATGGAGTGCTTGAGAAGGAACAAACAGAAAAGAATCTTTACTTGTTGTTGTATGGAGTGCTTGAGAAGGAACAAACAGAAAGGAATCTTTACTTGTTGTTGTATGGAGTACTTGAGAAGGAAAAAACAGAAAAGAATCTTTACTTGTTGTTGTATGGAGTGCTTGAGATGGAAAAAACAGAAAGGAATCTTTACTTGTTGTTGTATGGAGTTCTTGAGAAGGAACAAACAGAAAAGAATCTTTACTTGTTGTTGTATGGAGTGCTTGAGAAGGAACAAACAGAAAAGAATCTTTACTTGTTGTTGTATGGAGTGCTTGAGAAGGAACAAACAGAAAGGAATCTTTACTTGTTGTTGTATGGAGTACTTGAGAAGGAAAAAACAGAAAGGAATCTTTACTTGTTGTTGTATGGAGTTCTTGAGAAGGAACAAACAGAAAAGAATCTTTACTTGTTGTTGTATGGAGTGCTTGAGAAGGAACAAACAGAAAGGAATCTTTACTTGTTGTTGTATGGAGTGCTTGAGAAGGAACAAACAGAAAGGAATCTTTACTTGTTGTTGTATGGAGTTCTTGAGAAGGAACAAACAGAAAAGAATCTTTACTTGTTGTTGTATGGAGTGCTTGAGAAGGAACAAACAGAAAGGAATCTTTACTTGTTGTTGTATGGAGTTCTTGAGAAGGAACAAACAGAAAAGAATCTTTACTTGTTGTTGTATGGAGTGCGTGAGAAGGAAAAAACAGAAAGGAATCTTTACTTGTTGTATGGAGTTCTTGAGAAGGAACAAACAGAAAAGAATCTTTACTTGTTGTTGTATGGAGTGCTTGAGAAGGAACAAACAGAAAAGAATCTTTACTTGTTGTTGTATGGAGTGCTTGAGAAGGAACAAACAGAAAGGAATCTTTACTTGTTGTTGTATGGAGTACTTGAGAAGGAAAAAACAGAAAGGAATCTTTACTTGTTGTTGTATGGAGTTCTTGAGAAGGAAAAAACAGAAAAGAATCTTTACTTGTTGTTGTATGGAGTGCTTGAGAAGGAACAAACAGAAAAGAATCTTTACTTGTTGTTGTAGGGAGTGCTTGAGAAGGAACAAACAGAAAGGAATCTTTACTTGTTGTTGTATGGAGTTCTTGAGAAGGAAAAAACAGAAAAGAATCTTTACTTGTTGTTGTATGGAGTGCTTGAGAAGGAACAAACAGAAAGGAATCTTTACTTTTTGTTGTATGGAGTACTTGAGAAGGAAAAAACAGAAAGGAATCTTTACTTGTTGTTGTATGGAGTGCTTGAGAAGGAACAAACATAAAGGAATCTTTACTTGTTGTTGTATGGAGTGCTTGAGAAGGAAAAAACAGAAAAGAATCTTTACGTGTTGTTGTATGGAGTGCTTGAGAAGGAACAAACAGAAAGGAATCTTTACTTGTTGTTGTATGGAGTACTTGAGAAGGAAAAAACAGAAAGGAATCTTTACTTGTTGTTGTATGGAGTGCTTGAGAAGGAACAAACAGAAAAGAATCTTTACTTGTTGTTGTATGGAGTGCTTGAGAAGGAACAAACAGAAAGGAATCTTTACTTGTTGTTGTATGGAGTACTTGAGAAGGAAAAAACAGAAAAGAATCTTTACTTGTTGTTGTATGGAGTGCTTGAGAAGGAACAAACAGAAAGGAATCTTTACTTGTTGTTGTATGGAGTTCTTGAGAAGGAACAAACAGAAAAGAATCTTTACTTGTTGTTGTGTGGAGTTCTTGAGAAGGAACAAACAGAAAGGAATCTTTACTTGTTGTTGTATGGAGTTCTTGAGAAGGAACAATCAGAAAAGAATCTTTACTTGTTGTTGTATGGAGTGCTTGAGAAGGAAAAAACAGAAAGGAATCTTTACTTGTTGTTGTATGGAGTTCTTGAGAAGGAACAAACAGAAAAGAATCTTTACTTGTTGTTGTATGGAGTGCTTGAGAAGGAACAAACAGAAAAGAATCTTTACTTGTTGTTGTATGGAGTGCTTGAGAAGGAACAAACAGAAAGGAATCTTTACTTGTTGTTGTATGGAGTACTTGAGAAGGAAAAAACAGAAAGGAATCTTTACTTGTTGTTGTATGGAGTTCTTGAGAAGGAACAAACAGAAAAGAATCTTTACTTGTTGTTGTATGGAGTGCTTGAGAAGGAACAAACAGAAAAGAATCTTTACTTGTTGCTGTATGGAGTGCTTGAGAAGGAACAGACAGAAAGGAATCTTTACTTGTTGTTGTATGGAGTTCTTGAGAAGGAAAAAACAGAAAAGAATCTTTACTTGTTGTTGTATGGAGTGCTTGAGAAGGAACAAACAGAAAGGAATCTTTACTTGTTGTTGTATGGAGTGCTTGAGAAGGAAAAAACAGAAAGGAATCTTTACTTGTTGTTGTATGGAGTGCTTGAGAAGGAACAAACATAAAGGAATCTTTACTTGTTGTTGTATGGAGTGCTTGAGAAGGAAAAAACAGAAAAGAATCTTTACGTGTTGTTGTATGGAGTGCTTGAGAAGGAAAAAACAGAAAGGAATCTTTACTTGTTGTTGTATGGAGTTCTTGAGAAGGAACAAACAGAAAAGAATCTTTACTTGTTGTTGTATGGAGTGCTTGAGAAGGAACAAACAGAAAGGAATCTTTACTTGTTGTTGTATGGAGTGCTTGAGAAGGAAAAAACAGAAAGGAATCTTTACTTGTTGTTGTATGGAGTGCTTGAGAAGGAACAAACAGAAAAGAATCTTTACTTGTTGTTGTATGGAGTGCTTGAGAAGGAAAAAACAGAAAAGAATCTTTACGTGTTGTTGTATGGAGTGCTTGAGAAGGAAAAAACCGAAAGGAATCTTTACTTGTTGTTGTATGGAGTTCTTGAGAAGGAACAAACAGAAAAGAATCTTTACTTGTTGTTGTATGGAGTGCTTGAGAAGGAACAAACAGAAAAGAATCTTTACTTGTTGTTGTAGGGAGTGCTTGAGAAGGAACAAACAGAAAGGAATCTTTACTTGTTGTTGTATGGAGGTCTTGAGAAGGAAAAAACAGAAAAGAATCTTTACTTGTTGTTGTATGGAGTGCTTGAGAAGGAACAAACAGAAAGGAATCTTTACTTGTTGTTGTATGGAGTACTTGAGAAGGAAAAAACAGAAAGGAATCTTTACTTGTTGTTGTATGGAGTGCTTGAGAAGGAACAAACATAAAGGAATCTTTACTTGTTGTTGTACGGAGTGCTTGAGAAGGAAAAAACAGAAAAGAATCTTTACGTGTTGTTGTATGGAGTGCTTGAGAAGGAACAAACAGAAAGGAATCTTTACTTGTTGTTGTATGGAGTACTTGAGAAGGAAAAAACAGAAAGGAATCTTTACTTGTTGTTGTATGGAGTTCTTGAGAAGGAACAAACAGAAAAGAATCTTTACTTGTTGTTGTATGGAGTGCTTGAGAAGGAACAAACAGAAAGGAATCTTTACTTGTTGTTGTATGGAGTACTTGAGAAGGAAAAAACAGAAAAGAATCTTTACTTGTTGTTGTATGGAGTGCTTGAGAAGGAACAAACAGAAAGGAATCTTTACTTGTTGTTGTATGGAGTTCTTGAGAAGGAAAAAACAGAAAAGAATCTTTACTTGTTGTTGTATGGAGTGCTTGAGAAGGAACAAACAGAAAGGAATCTTTACTTTTTGTTGTATGGAGTACTTGAGAAGGAAAAAACAGAAAGGAATCTTTACTTGTTGTTGTATGGAGTGCTTGAGAAGGAACAAACATAAAGGAATCTTTACTTGTTGTTGTATGGAGTGCTTGAGAAGGAAAAAACAGAAAAGAATCTTTACGTGTTGTTGTATGGAGTGCTTGAGAAGGAACAAACAGAAAGGAATCTTTACTTGTTGTTGTATGGAGTACTTGAGAAGGAAAAAACAGAAAGGAATCTTTACTTGTTGTTGTATGGAGTTCTTGAGAAGGAACAAACAGAAAAGAATCTTTACTTGTTGTTGTATGGAGTGCTTGAGAAGGAACAAACAGAAAGGAATCTTTACTTGTTGTTGTATGGAGTACTTGAGAAGGAAAAAACAGAAAAGAATCTTTACTTGTTGTTGTATGGAGTGCTTGAGAAGGAACAAACAGAAAGGAATCTTTACTTGTTGTTGTATGGAGTTCTTGAGAAGGAACAAACAGAAAAGAATCTTTACTTGTTGTTGTATGGAGTTCTTGAGAAGGAACAAACAGAAAGGAATCTTTACTTGTTGTTGTATGGAGTTCTTGAGAAGGAACAATCAGAAAAGAATCTTTACTTGTTGTTGTATGGAGTGCTTGAGAAGGAAAAAACAAAAAGGAATCTTTACTTGTTGTTGTATGGAGTTCTTGAGAAGGAACAAACAGAAAAGAATCTTTACTTGTTGTTGTATGGAGTGCTTGAGAAGGAACAAACAGAAAAGAATCTTTACTTGTTGTTGTATGGAGTGCTTGAGAAGGAACAAACAGAAAGGAATCTTTACTTGTTGTTGTATGGAGTACTTGAGAAGGAAAAAACAGAAAGGAATCTTTACTTGTTGTTGTATGGAGTTCTTGAGAAGGAACAAACAGAAAAGAATCTTTACTTGTTGTTGTATGGAGTGCTTGAGAAGGAACAAACAGAAAAGAATCTTTACTTGTTGCTGTATGGAGTGCTTGAGAAGGAACAGACAGAAAGGAATCTTTACTTGTTGTTGTATGGAGTTCTTGAGAAGGAAAAAACAGAAAAGAATCTTTACTTGTTGTTGTATGGAGTGCTTGAGAAGGAACAAACAGAAAGGAATCTTTACTTGTTGTTGTATGGAGTGCTTGAGAAGGAAAAAACAGAAAGGAATCTTTACTTGTTGTTGTATGGAGTGCTTGAGAAGGAACAAACATAAAGGAATCTTTACTTGTTGTTGTATGGAGTGCTTGAGAAGGAAAAAACAGAAAAGAATCTTTACGTGTTGTTGTATGGAGTGCTTGAGAAGGAAAAAACAGAAAGGAATCTTTACTTGTTGTTGTATGGAGTTCTTGAGAAGGAACAAACAGAAAAGAATCTTTACTTGTTGTTGTATGGAGTGCTTGAGAAGGAACAAACAGAAAGGAATCTTTACTTGTTGTTGTATGGAGTGCTTGAGAAGGAAAAAACAGAAAGGAATCGTTACTTGTTGTTGTATGGAGTGCTTGAAAAGGAACAAACAGAAAAGAATCTTTACTTGTTGTTGTATGGAGTGCTTGAGAAGGAAAAAACAGAAAAGAATCTTTACGTGTTGTTGTATGGAGTGCTTGAGAAGGAAAAAACCGAAAGGAATCTTTACTTGTTGTTGTATGGAGTTCTTGAGAAGGAACAAACAGAAAAGAATCTTTACTTGTTGTTGTATGGAGTGCTTGAGAAGGAACAAACAGAAAAGAATCTTTACTTGTTGTTGTAGGGAGTGCTTGAGAAGGAACAAACAGAAAGGAATCTTTACTTGTTGTTGTATGGAGGTCTTGAGAAGGAAAAAACAGAAAAGAATCTTTACTTGTTGTTGTATGGAGTGCTTGAGAAGGAACAAACAGAAAGGAATCTTTACTTGTTGTTGTATGGAGTACTTGAGAAGGAAAAAACAGAAAGGAATCTTTACTTGTTGTTGTATGGAGTGCTTGAGAAGGAACAAACATAAAGGAATCTTTACTTGTTGTTGTACGGAGTGCTTGAGAAGGAAAAAACAGAAAAGAATCTTTACGTGTTGTTGTATGGAGTGCTTGAGAAGGAACAAACAGAAAGGAATCTTTACTTGTTGTTGTATGGAGTACTTGAGAAGGAAAAAACAGAAAGGAATCTTTACTTGTTGTTGTATGGAGTTCTTGAGAAGGAACAAACAGAAAAGAATCTTTACTTGTTGTTGTATGGAGTGCTTGAGAAGGAACAAACAGAAAGGAATCTTTACTTGTTGTTGTATGGAGTACTTGAGAAGGAAAAAACAGAAAAGAATCTTTACTTGTTGTTGTATGGAGTGCTTGAGAAGGAACAAACAGAAAGGAATCTTTACTTGTTGTTGTATGGAGTTCTTGAGAAGGAACAAACAGAAAAGAATCTTTACTTGTTGTTGTATGGAGTGCTTGAGAAGGAACAAACAGAAAGGAATCTTTACTTGTTGTTGTATGGAGTTCTTGAGAAGGAACAAACAGAAAAGAATCTTTACTTGTTGTTGTATGGAGTGCTTCAGAAGGAAAAAACAGAAAGGAATCTTTACTTGTTGTTGTATGGAGTGCTTGAGAAGGGACAAACAGAAAAGAATCTTTACTTGTTGCTGTATGGAGTGCTTGAGAAGGAACAAACAGAAAGGAATCTTTACTTGTTGTTGTATGGAGTTCTTGAGAAGGAAAAAACAGAAAAGAATCTTTACTTGTTGTTGTATGGAGTGCTTGAGAAGGAACAAACAGAAAGGAATCTTTACTTGTTGTTGTATGGAGTACTTGAGAAGGAAAAAACAGAAAGGAATCTTTACGTGTTGTTGTATGGAGTGGTTGAGAAGGAAAAAACAGAAAGGAATCTTTACTTGTTGTTGTATGGAGTGCTTGAGAAGGAACAAACAGAAAAGAATCTTTACTTGTTGTTGTATGGAGTGCTTGAGAAGGAACAAACAGAAAGGAATCTTTACTTGTTGTTGTATGGAGTACTTGAGAAGGAAAAAACAGAAAAGAATCTTTACTTGTTGTTGTATGGAGTGCTTGAGAAGGAAAAAACAGAAAAGAATCTTTACGTGTTGTTGTATGGAGTGCTTGAGAAGGAAAAAACAGAAAGGAATCTTTACTTGTTGTTGTATGGAGTTCTTGAGAAGGAACAAACAGAAAAGAATCTTTACTTGTTGTTGTATGGAGTGCTTGAGAAGGAAAAAACAGAAAGGAATCTTTACTTGTTGTTGTATGGAGTGCTTGAGAAGGAACAAACAGAAAGGAATCTTTACTTGTTGTTGTATGGAGTTCTTGAGAAGGAACAAACAGAAAAGAATCTTTACTTGTTGTTGTATGGAGTGCTTGAGAAGGAAAAAACAGAAAGGAATCTTTACTTGTTGTTGTATGGAGTGCTTGAGAAGGAACAAACAGAAAAGAATCTTTACTTGTTGCTGTATGGAGTGCTTGAGAAGGAACAAACAGAAAGGAATCTTTACTTGTTGTTGTATGGAGTGCTTGAGAAGGAACAAACAGAAAGGAATCTTTGCTTGTTGTTGTATGGAGTTCTTGAGAAGGAACAAACAGAAAAGAATCTTTACTTGTTGTTGTATGGAGTGCTTGAGAAGGAACAAACAGAAAGGAATCTTTACTTGTTGTTGTATGGAGTACTTGAGAAGGAAAAAACAGAAAAGAATCTTTACTTGTTGTTGTATGGAGTGCTTGAGAAGGAAAAAACAGAAAAGAATCTTTACGTGTTGTTGTATGGAGTGCTTGAGAAGGAAAAAACAGAAAGGAATCTTTACTTGTTGTTGTATGGAGTTCTTGAGAAGGAACAAACAGAAAAGAATCTTTACTTGTTGTTGTATGGAGTGCTTGAGAAGGAAAAAACAGAAAGGAATCTTTACTTGTTGTTGTATGGAGTGCTTGAGAAGGAACAAACAGAAAGGAATTTTTACTTGTTGTTGTATGGAGTTCTTGAGAAGGAACAAACAGAAAAGAATCTTTACTTGTTGTTGTATGGAGTGCTTGAGAAGGAACAAACAGAAAGGAATCTTTACTTGTTGTTGTATGGAGTACTTGAGAAGGAAAAAACAGAAAAGAATCTTTACTTGTTGTTGTATGGAGTGCTTGAGAAGGAAAAAACAGAAAAGAATCTTTACGTGTTGTTGTATGGAGTGCTTGAGAAGGAAAAAACAGAAAGGAATCTTTACTTGTTGTTGTATGGAGTTCTTGAGAAGGAACAAACAGAAAAGAATCTTTACTTGTTGTTGTATGGAGTGCTTGAGAAGGAAAAAACAGAAAGGAATCTTTACTTGTTGTTGTATGGAGTGCTTGAGAAGGAACAAACAGAAAGGAATCTTTACTTGTTGTTGTATGGAGTTCTTGAGAAGGAACAAACAGAAAAGAATCTTTACTTGTTGTTGTATGGAGTGCTTGAGAAGGAAAAAACAGAAAGGAATCTTTACTTGTTGTTGTATGGAGTGCTTGAGAAGGAACAAACAGAAAGGAATCTTTACTTGTTGTTGTATGGAGTTCTTGAGAAGGAACAAACAGAAAAGAATCTTTACTTGTTGTTGTATGGAGTGCTTGAGAAGGAAAAAAAGAAAGGAATCTTTACTTGTTGTTGTATGGAGTGCTTGAGAAGGAACAAACAGAAAAGAATCTTTACTTGTTGCTGTATGGAGTGCTTGAGAAGGAACAAACAGAAAGTAATCTTTACTTGTTGTTGTATGGAGTTCTTGAGAAGGAAAAAACAGAAAAGAATCTTTACTTGTTGTTGTATGGAGTGCTTGAGAAGGAACAAACAGAAAGGAATCTTTACTTGTTGTTGTATGGAGTACTTGAGAAGGAAAAAACAGAAAGGAATCTTTACGTGTTGTTGTATGGAGTGCTTGAGAAGGAACAAACAGAAAAGAATCTTTACGTGTTGTTGTATGGAGTTCTTGAGAAGGAACAAACAGAAAAGAATCTTTACTTGTTGTTGTATGGAGTACTTGAGAAGGAACAAACAGAAAGGAATCTTTACTTGTTGTTGTATGGAGTTCTTGAGAAGGAACAAACAGAAAAGAATCTTTACTTGTTGTTGTATGGAGTGCTTGAGAAGGAAAAAACAGAAAGGAATCTTTACTTGTTGTTGTATGGAGTGCTTGAGAAGGAACAAACAGAAAAGAATCTTTACTTGTTGCTGTATGGAGTGCTTGAGAAGGAACAAACAGAAAGGAATCTTTACTTGTTGTTGTATGGAGTTCTTGAGGAGGAAAAAACAGAAAAGAATCTTTACTTGTTGTTGTATGGAGTGCTTGAGAAGGAACAAACATAAAGGAATCTTTACTTGTTGTTGTATGGAGTGCTTGAGAAGGAAAAAACAGAAAAGAATCTTTACGTGTTGTTGTATGGAGTGCTTGAGAAGGAAAAAACAGAAAGGAATCTTTACTTGTTGTTGTATGGAGTTCTTGAGAAGGAACAAACAGAAAAGAATCTTTACTTGTTGTTGTATGGAGTGCTTGAGAAGGAACAAACAGAAAGGAATCTTTACTTGTTGTTGGATGGAGTACTTGAGTAGGAAAAAACAGAAAAGAATCTTTACTTGTTGTTGTATGGAGTACTTGAGAAGGAAAAAACAGAAAAGAATCTTTACTTGTTGTTGTATGGAGTGCTTGAGAAGGAAAAAACAGAAAAGAATCTTTACGTGTTGTTTTATGGAGCGCTTGAGAAGGAAAAAACAGAAAGGAATCTTTACTTGTTGTTGTATGGAGTTCTTGAGAAGGAACAAATAGAAAAGAATCTTTACTTGTTGTTGTATGGAGTGCTTGAGAAGGAACAAACAGAAAAGAATCTTTACTTGTTGTTCTATGGATTGCTTGAGAAGGAACAAACAGAAAGGAATCTTTACTTGTTGTTGTATGGAGTTCTTGAGAAGGAACAAACAGAAAAAAATCTTTACTTGTTGTTGTATGGAGTGCTTGAGAAGGATCAAACAGAAAAGAATCTTTACTTGTTGTTGTATGGAGTGCTTGAGAAGGAACAAACAGAAAGGAATCTTTACTTGTTGTTGTATGGAGTTCTTGAGAAGGAAAAAACAGAAAAGAATCTTTACTTGTTGTTGTATGGAGTGCTTGAGAAGGAACAAACAGAAAGGAATCTTTACTTGTTGTTGTATGGAGTACTTGAGAAGGAAAAAACAGAAAGGAATCTTTACTTGTTGTTGTATGGAGTGCTTGAGAAGGAACAAACATAAAGGAATCTTTACTTGTTGTTGTATGGAGTGCTTGAGAAGGAAAAAACAGAAAAGAATCTTTACGTGTTGTTGTATGGAGTGCTTGAGAAGGAAAAAACAGAAAGGAATCTTTACTTGTTGTTGTATGGAGTTCTTGAGAAGGAACAAACAGAAAAGAATCTTTACTTGTTGTTGTATGGAGTGCTTGAGAAGGAACAAATAGAAAGGAATCTTTACTTGTTGTTGTATGGAGTACTTGAGAAGGAAAAAACAGAAAAGAATCTTTACTTGTTGTTGTATTGAGTGCTTGAGAAGGAAAAAACAGAAAAGAATCTTTACTTGTTGTTGTATGGAGTGCTTGAGAAGGAACAAACAGAAAAGAATCTTTACTTGTTGTTGTATGGAGTGCTTGAGAAGGAACAAACAGAAAAGAATCTTTACTTGTTGTTGTATGGAGTGCTTGAGAAGGAACAAACAGAAAAGAATCTTTACTTGTTGTTGTATTTAGTGCTTGAGAAGGAACAAACAGAAAGGAATCTTTACTTGTTGTTGTATGGAGTTCTTGAGAAGGAAAAAACAGAAAAGAATCTTTACTTGTTGTTGTATGGAGTGCATGAGAAGGAACAAACAGAAAGGAATCTTTACTTGTTGTTGTATGGAGTACTTGAGAAGGAAAAAACAGAAAGGAATCTTTACTTGTTGTTGTATGGAGTGCTTGAGAAGGAACAAACATAAAGGAATCTTTACTTGTTGTATGGAGTGCTTGAGAAGGAAAAAACAGAAAAGAATCTTTACGTGTTGTTGTATGGAGTGCTTGAGAAGGAACAAACAGAAAAGAATCTTTACTTGTTGTTGTATGGAGTGCTTGAGAAGGAACAAACAGAAAAGAATCTTTACTTGTTGTTGTATGGAGTGCTTTAGAAGGAACAAACAGAAAAGAATCTTTACTTGTTGTTGTATGGAGTGCTTGAGAAGGAACAAACAGAAAAGAATCTTTACTTGTTGTTGTATGGAGTGCTTGAGAAGGAACAAACAGAAAAGAATCTTTACTTGTTGTTGTATGGAGTGCTTGAGAAGGAACAAACATAAAGGAATCTTTACTTGTTGTTGTATGGAGTGCTTGAGAAGGAAAAAACAGAAAAGAATCTTTACGTGTTGTTGTATGGAGTGCTTGAGAAGGAAAAAACAGAAAAGAATCTTTACTTGTTGTTGTATGGAGTGCTTGAGAATGAAAAAACAGAAAGGAATCTTTACTTGTTGTTGTATGGAGTTCTTGAGAAGGAACAAACAGAAAAGAATCTTTACTTGTTGTTGTATGGAGTGCTTGAGAAGGAACAAACAGAAAAGAATCTTTACTTGTTGTTGTATGGAGTGCTTGAGAAGAAACAAACAGAAAAGAATCTTTACTTGTTGTTGTATGGAGTGCTTGAGAAGGAACAAACATAAAGGAATCTTTACTTGTTGTTGTATGGAGTGCTTGAGAAGGAAAAAACAGAAAAGAATCTTTACGTGTTGTTGTATGGAGTGCTTGAGAAGGAAAAAACAGAAAGGAATCTTTACTTGTTGTTGTATGGAGTGCTTGAGAAGGAACAAACAGAAAAGAATCTTTACTTGTTGTTGTATGGAGTGCTTGAGAAGGAACAAACAGAAAAGAATCTTTACTTGTTGTTGTATGGAGTGCTTGAGAAGGAACAAACATAAAGGAATCTTTACTTGTTGTTGTATGGAGTGCTTGAGAAGGAAAAAACAGAAAAGGATCTTTACGTGTTGTTGTATGGAGTGCTTGAGAAGGAAAAAACAGAAAGGAATCTTTACTTGTTGTTGTATGGAGTGCTTGAGAAGGAACAAACAGAAAAGAATCTTTACTTGTTGTTGTATGGAGTGCTTGAGAAGGAACAAACAGAAAAGAATCTTTACTTGTTGTTGTATGGAGTGCTTGAGAAGGAAAAAACAGAAAGGAATCTTTACTTGTTGTTGTATGGAGTGCTTGAGAAGGAACAAACAGAAAAGAATCTTTACTTGTTGTTGTATGGAGTGCTTGAGAAGGAACAAACAGAAAAGAATCTTTACTTGTTGTTGTATGGAGTGCTTTAGAAGGAACAAACAGAAAGGAATCTTTACTTGTTGTTGTATGGAGTGCTTGAGAAGGAACAAACAGAAAAGAATCTTTACGTGTTGTTGTATGGAGTGCTTGAGAACGAACAAACAGAAAAGAATCTTTACTTGTTGTTGTATGGGGTGCTTGAGAAGGAACAAACAGAAAAGAATCTTTACGTGTTGTTGTATGGAGTGGTTGAAAAGGAACAAACAGTAAAGAATCTTTACTTGTTGTTGTATGGAGTGCTTGAGAAGGAAAAAACAGAAAAGAATCTTTACGTGTTGTTGTATGGAGTGATTGAGAAGGAAAAAACAGTAAGGAATCTTTACTTGTTGTTGTATGGAGTGCTTGAGAAGGAACAAACAGAAAAGAATCTTTACTTGTTGTTGTATGGAGTGCTTGAGAAGGAAAAAACAGAAAGGAATCTTTACTTGTTGTTGTATGGAGTGCTTGAGAAGGAACAAACAGAAAGGAATCTTTACTTGTTGTTGTATGGAGTGCTTGAGAAGGGACAAACAGAAAAGAATCTTTACTTGTTGTTGTATGGAGTGCTTGAGAAGGAACAAACAGAAAAGAATCTTTACTTGTTGTTGTATGGAGTGCTTTAGAAGGAACAAACAGAAAGGAATCTTTACTTGTTGTTGTATGGAGTGCTTGAGAAGGAACAAACAGAAAAGAATCTTTACGTGTTGTTGTATGGAGTGCTTGAGAACGAACAAACAGAAAAGAATCTTTACTTGTTGTTGTATGGAGTGCTTGAGAAGGAACAAACAGAAAAGAATCTTTACTTGTTGTTGTATTTAGTGCTTGAGAAGGAACAAACAGAAAGGAATCTTTACTTGTTGTTGTATGGAGTTCTTGAGAAGGAAAAAACAGAAAAGAATCTTTACTTGTTGTTGTATGGAGTGCATGAGAAGGAACAAACAGAAAGGAATCTTTACTTGTTGTTGTATGGAGTACTTGAGAAGGAAAAAACAGAAAGGAATCTTTACTTGTTGTTGTATGGAGTGCTTGAGAAGGAACAAACATAAAGGAATCTTTACTTGTTGTATGGAGTGCTTGAGAAGGAAAAAACAGAAAAGAATCTTTACGTGTTGTTGTATGGAGTGCTTGAGAAGGAACAAACAGAAAAGAATCTTTACTTGTTGTTGTATGGAGTGCTTGAGAAGGAACAAACAGAAAAGAATCTTTACTTGTTGTTGTATGGAGTGCTTTAGAAGGAACAAACAGAAAAGAATCTTTACTTGTTGTTGTATGGAGTGCTTGAGAAGGAACAAACAGAAAAGAATCTTTACTTGTTGTTGTATGGAGTGCTTGAGAAGGAACAAACAGAAAAGAATCTTTACTTGTTGTTGTATGGAGTGCTTGAGAAGGAACAAACATAAAGGAATCTTTACTTGTTGTTGTATGGAGTGCTTGAGAAGGAAAAAACAGAAAAGAATCTTTACGTGTTGTTGTATGGAGTGCTTGAGAAGGAAAAAACAGAAAAGAATCTTTACTTGTTGTTGTATGGAGTGCTTGAGAATGAAAAAACAGAAAGGAATCTTTACTTGTTGTTGTATGGAGTTCTTGAGAAGGAACAAACAGAAAAGAATCTTTACTTGTTGTTGTATGGAGTGCTTGAGAAGGAACAAACAGAAAAGAATCTTTACTTGTTGTTGTATGGAGTGCTTGAGAAGAAACAAACAGAAAAGAATCTTTACTTGTTGTTGTATGGAGTGCTTGAGAAGGAACAAACATAAAGGAATCTTTACTTGTTGTTGTATGGAGTGCTTGAGAAGGAAAAAACAGAAAAGAATCTTTACGTGTTGTTGTATGGAGTGCTTGAGAAGGAAAAAACAGAAAGGAATCTTTACTTGTTGTTGTATGGAGTGCTTGAGAAGGAACAAACAGAAAAGAATCTTTACTTGTTGTTGTATGGAGTGCTTGAGAAGGAACAAACAGAAAAGAATCTTTACTTGTTGTTGTATGGAGTGCTTGAGAAGGAACAAACATAAAGGAATCTTTACTTGTTGTTGTATGGAGTGCTTGAGAAGGAAAAAACAGAAAAGGATCTTTACGTGTTGTTGTATGGAGTGCTTGAGAAGGAAAAAACAGAAAGGAATCTTTACTTGTTGTTGTATGGAGTGCTTGAGAAGGAACAAACAGAAAAGAATCTTTACTTGTTGTTGTATGGAGTGCTTGAGAAGGAACAAACAGAAAAGAATCTTTACTTGTTGTTGTATGGAGTGCTTGAGAAGGAAAAAACAGAAAGGAATCTTTACTTGTTGTTGTATGGAGTGCTTGAGAAGGAACAAACAGAAAAGAATCTTTACTTGTTGTTGTATGGAGTGCTTGAGAAGGAACAAACAGAAAAGAATCTTTACTTGTTGTTGTATGGAGTGCTTTAGAAGGAACAAACAGAAAGGAATCTTTACTTGTTGTTGTATGGAGTGCTTGAGAAGGAACAAACAGAAAAGAATCTTTACGTGTTGTTGTATGGAGTGCTTGAGAACGAACAAACAGAAAAGAATCTTTACTTGTTGTTGTATGGGGTGCTTGAGAAGGAACAAACAGAAAAGAATCTTTACGTGTTGTTGTATGGAGTGGTTGAAAAGGAACAAACAGTAAAGAATCTTTACTTGTTGTTGTATGGAGTGCTTGAGAAGGAAAAAACAGAAAAGAATCTTTACGTGTTGTTGTATGGAGTGATTGAGAAGGAAAAAACAGTAAGGAATCTTTACTTGTTGTTGTATGGAGTGCTTGAGAAGGAACAAACAGAAAAGAATCTTTACTTGTTGTTGTATGGAGTGCTTGAGAAGGAAAAAACAGAAAGGAATCTTTACTTGTTGTTGTATGGAGTGCTTGAGAAGGAACAAACAGAAAGGAATCTTTACTTGTTGTTGTATGGAGTGCTTGAGAAGGGACAAACAGAAAAGAATCTTTACTTGTTGTTGTATGGAGTGCTTGAGAAGGAACAAACAGAAAAGAATCTTTACTTGTTGTTGTATGGAGTGCTTTAGAAGGAACAAACAGAAAGGAATCTTTACTTGTTGTTGTATGGAGTGCTTGAGAAGGAACAAACAGAAAAGAATCTTTACGTGTTGTTGTATGGAGTGCTTGAGAACGAACAAACAGAAAAGAATCTTTACTTGTTGTTGTATGGAGTGCTTGAGAAGGAACAAACAGAAAAGAATCTTTACTTGTTGTTGTATGGAGTGGTAGAGAAGGAACAAACAGAAAAGAATCTTTACATGTTGTTGTATGGAGTGGTTGAAAAGGAACAAACAGAAAAGAATCTTTACTTGTTGTTGTATGGAGTGCTTGAGAAGGAACAAACAGAAAAGAATCTTTACTTGTTGTTGTATGGAGTGCTTGAGAAGGAACAAACAGAAAAGAATCTTTACGTGTTGTTGTATGGAGTGCTTGAGAAGGAACAAACAGAAAAGAATCTTTACTTGTTGTTGTATGGAGTGCTTGAGAAGGAACAAACAGAAAAGAATCTTTACTTGTTGTTGTATGGAGTGCTTTAGAAGGAACAAACAGAAAGGAATCTTTACTTGTTGTTGTATGGAGTGCTTGAGAAGGAACAAACAGAAAAGAATCTTTACGTGTTGTTGTATGGAGTGGTTGAGAAGGAACAAACAGAAAGGAATCTTTACATGTTGTTGTATGGAGTGCTTGAGAAGGAACAAACCGAAAAGAATCTTTACTTGTTGTTGTATGGAGTGCTTGAGAAGGAACAAACAGAAAAGAATCTTTACGTGTTGTTGTATGGAGTGCTTGAGAAGGAAAAAACATAAAGGAATCTTTACTTGTTGTTGTATGGAGTGCTTGAGAAGGAACAAACAGAAAAGAATCTTTACTTGTTGTTGTATGGAGTGCTTGAGAAGGAACAAACAGAAAAGAATCTTTACTTGTTGTTGTATGGAGTGCTTGAGATGGAACAAACAGAAAGGAATCTTTACTTGTTGTTGTATGGGGTGCTTGAGAAGGAACAAACAGAAAAGAATCTTTACGTGTTGTTGTATGGAGTGCTTGAGAAGGAAAAAACATAAAGGAATCTTTACTTGTTGTTGTATGGAATGCTTGAGAAGGAACAAACAGAAAAGAATCTTTACTTGTTGTTGTATGGAGTGCTTGAGAATTAACAAACAGAAAAGAATCTTTACGTGTTGTTGTATGGAGTGCTTGAGAAGGAACGAACAGAAAAGAATCTTTACTTGTTGTATGCAGTGCTTGAGAAGGAACAAACAGAAAAGAATCTGTACTTGTTGTTGTATGGAGTGCTTGAGAAGGAACAAACAGAAAGGAATCTTTACTTGTTGTTATATGGAGTGCTTGAGATGGAACAAACAGAAAGGAATCTTTACTTGTTGTTGTATGGGGTGCTTGAGAAGGAACAAACAGAAAAAAATCTTTACTTGTTGTTGTATGGAGTGCTTGAGAAGGAACAAACAGAAAAGAATCTTTACTTGTTGTTCTATGGAGTGCTTGAGAAGGAACAAACAGAAAGGAATCTTTACTTGTTGTTGTATGGAGTACTTGAGAAGGAAAAAACAGAAAGGAATCTTTACTTGTTGTTGTATGGAGTTCTTGAGAAGGAACAAACAGAAAAAAATCTTTACTTGTTGTTGTATGGAGTGCTTGAGAAGGAACAAACAGAAAAGAATCTTTACTTGTTGTTGTATGGAGTGCTTGAGAAGGAACAAACAGAAAGGAATCTTTACTTGTTGTTGTATGGAGTTCTTGAGAAGGAAAAAACAGAAAAGAATCTTTACTTGTTGTTGTATGGAGTGCTTGAGAAGGAACAAACAGAAAGGAATCTTTACTTGTTGTTGTATGGAGTACTTGAGAAGGAAAAAACAGAAAGGAATCTTTACTTGTTGTTGTATGGAGTGCTTGAGAAGGAACAAACATAAAGGAATCTTTACTTGTTGTTGTATGGAGTGCTTGAGAAGGAAAAAACAGAAAAGAATCTTTACGTGTTGTTGTATGGAGTGCTTGAGAAGGAAAAAACAGAAAGGAATCTTTACTTGTTGTTGTATGGAGTTCTTGAGAAGGAACAAACAGAAAAGAATCTTTACTTGTTGTTGTATGGAGTGCTTGAGAAGGAACAAATAGAAAGGAATCTTTACTTGTTGTTGTATGGAGTACTTGAGAAGGAAAAAACAGAAAAGAATCTTTACTTGTTGTTGTATTGAGTGCTTGAGAAGGAAAAAACAGAAAAGAATCTTTACTTGTTGTTGTATGGAGTGCTTGAGAAGGAACAAACAGAAAAGAATCTTTACTTGTTGTTGTATGGAGTGCTTGAGAAGGAACAAACAGAAAAGAATCTTTACTTGTTGTTGTATGGAGTGCTTGAGAAGGAACAAACAGAAAAGAATCTTTACTTGTTGTTGTATGGAGTGCTTGAGAAGGAACAAACAGAAAGGAATCTTTACTTGTTGTTGTATGGAGTTCTTGAGAAGGAAAAAACAGAAAAGAATCTTTACTTATTCTTGTATGGAGTGCATGAGAAGGAACAAACAGAAAGGAATCTTTACTTGTTGTTGTATGGAGTACTTGAGAAGGAAAAAACAGAAAGGAATCTTTACTTGTTGTTGTATGGAGTGCTTGAGAAGGAACAAACATAAAGGAATCTTTACTTGTTGTATGGAGTGCTTGAGAAGGAAAAAACAGAAAAGAATATTTACGTGTTGTTGTATGGAGTGCTTGAGAAAGAAAAACCAGAAAGGAATCTTTACTTGTTGTTGTATGGAGTTCTTGAGAAGGAACAAACAGAAAAGAATCTTTACTTGTTGTTGTATGGAGTGCTTGAGAAGGAACAAACAGAAAGGAATCTTTACTTGTTGTTGTATGGAGTACTTGAGAAGGAAAAAACAGAAAAGAATCTTTACTTGTTGTTGTATGGAGTGCTTGAGAAGGAAAAAACAGAAAAGAATCTTTACTTGTTGTTGTATGGAGTGCTTGAGAATGAAAAAACAGAAAGGAATCTTTACTTGTTGTTGTATGGAGTTCTTGAGAAGGAACAAACAGAAAAGAATCTTTACTTGTTGTTGTATGGAGTGCTTGAGAAGGAACAAACAGAAAAGAATCTTTACTTGTTTTTGTATGGAGTGCTTGAGAAGGAACAAACAGAAAAGAATCTTTACTTGTTGTTGTATGGAGTGCTTGAGAAGGAACAAACATAAAGGAATCTTTACTTGTTGTTGTATGGAGTGCTTGAGAAGGAAAAAACAGAAAAGAATCTTTACGTGTTGTTGTATGGAGTGCTTGAGAAGGAACAAACAGAAAAGAATCTTTACTTGTTGTTGTATGGAGTGCTTTAGAAGGAACAAACAGAAAGGAATCTTTACTTGTTGTTGTATGGAGTGCTTGAGAAGGAACAAACAGAAAAGAATCTTTACGTGTTGTTGTATGGAGTGCTTGAGAACGAACAAACAGAAAAGAATCTTTACTTGTTGTTGTATGGGGTGCTTGAGAAGGAACAAACAGAAAAGAATCTTTACGTGTTGTTGTATGGAGTGGTTGAAAAGGAACAAACAGAAAAGAATCTTTACTTGTTGTTGTATGGAGTGCTTGAGAAGGAAAAAACAGAAACGAATCTTTACGTGTTGTTGTATGGAGTGATTGAGAAGGAAAAAACAGTAAGGAATCTTTACTTGTTGTTGTATGGAGTGCTTGAGAAGGAACAAACAGAAAAGAATCTTTACTTCTTGTTGTATGGAGTGCTTGAGAAGGAACAAACAGAAAAGAATCTTTACTTGTTGTTGTATGGAGTGCTTGAGAAGGAAAAAACAGAAAGGAATCTTTACTTGTTGTTGTATGGAGTGCTTGAGAAGGAACAAACAGAAAGGAATCTTTACTTGTTGTTGTATGGAGTGCTTGAGAAGGGACAAACAGAAAAGAATCTTTACTTGTTGTTGTATGGAGTGCTTGAGAAGGAACAAACAGAAAAGAATCTTTACTTGTTGTTGTATGGAGTGCTTTAGAAGGAACAAACAGAAAGGAATCTTTACTTGTTGTTGTATGGAGTGCTTGAGAAGGAACAAACAGAAAAGAATCTTTACGTGTTGTTGTATGGAGTGCTTGAGAACGAACAAACAGAAAAGAATCTTTACTTGTTGTTGTATGGAGTGCTTGAGAAGGAACAAACAGAAAAGAATCTTTACTTGTTGTTGTATGGAGTGCTTGAGAAGGAACAAACAGAAAAGAATCTTTACATGTTGTTGTATGGAGTGGTTGAGAAGGAACAAACAGAAAAGAATCTTTACTTGTTGTTGTATGGAGTGCTTGAGAAGGAACAAACAGAAAAGAATCTTTACTTGTTGTTGTATGGAGTGCTTGAGAAGGAACAAACAGAAAAGAATCTTTACGTGTTGTTGTATGGAGTGCTTGAGAAGGAACAAACAGAAAAGAATCTTTACTTGTTGTTGTATGGAGTGCTTGAGAAGGAACAAACAGAAAAGAATCTTTACTTGTTGTTGTATGGAGTGCTTTAGAAGGAACAAACAGAAAGGAATCTTTACTTGTTGTTGTATGGAGTGCTTGAGAAGGAACAAACAGAAAAGAATCTTTACGTGTTGTTGTATGGAGTGGTTGAGAAGGAACAAACAGAAAGGAATCTTTACATGTTGTTGTATGGAGTGCTTGAGAAGGAACAAACCGAAAAGAATCTTTACTTGTTGTTGTATGGAGTGCTTGAGAAGGAACAAACAGAAAAGAATCTTTACGTGTTGTTGTATGGAGTGCTTGAGAAGGAAAAAACATAAAGGAATCTTTACTTGTTGTTGTATGGAGTGCTTGAGAAGGAACAAACAGAAAAGACTCTTTACTTGTTGTTGTATGGAGTGCTTGAGAAGGAACAAACAGAAAAGAATCTTTACTTGTTGTTGTATGGAGTGCTTGAGATGGAACAAACAGAAAGGAATCTTTACTTGTTGTTGTATGGGGTGCTTGAGAAGGAACAAACAGAAAAGAATCTTTACGTGTTGTTGTATGGAGTGCTTGAGAAGGAAAAAACATAAAGGAATCTTTACTTGTTGTTGTATGGAATGCTTGAGAAGGAACAAACAGAAAAGAATCTTTACTTGTTGTTGTATGGAGTGCTTGAGAAGGAACAAACAGAAAAGAATCTTTACGTGTTGTTGTATGGAGTGCTTGAGAAGGAACGAACAGAAAAGAATCTTTACTTGTTGTTGTATGCAGTGCTTGAGAAGGAACAAACAGAAAAGAATCTGTACTTGTTGTTGTATGGAGTGCTTGAGAAGGAACAAACAGAAAGGAATCTTTACTTGTTGTTATATGGAGTGCTTGAGATGGAACAAACAGAAAGGAATCTTTACTTGTTGTTGTATGGGGTGCTTGAGAAGGAACAAACAGAAAAAAATCTTTACTTGTTGTTGTATGGAGTGCTTGAGAAGGAACAAACAGAAAAGAATCTTTACTTGTTGTTCTATGGAGTGCTTGAGAAGGAACAAACAGAAAGGAATCTTTACTTGTTGTTGTATGGAGTACTTGAGAAGGAAAAAACAGAAAGGAATCTTTACTTGTTGTTGTATGGAGTTCTTGAGAAGGAACAAACAGAAAAAAATCTTTACTTGTTGTTGTATGGAGTGCTTGAGAAGGAACAAACAGAAAAGAATCTTTACTTGTTGTTGTATGGAGTGCTTGAGAAGGAACAAACAGAAAAGAATCTTTACTTGTTGTTGTATGGAGTGCTTGAGAAGGAACAAACAGAAAGGAATCTTTACTTGTTGTTGTATGGAGTTCTTGAGAAGGAAAAAACAGAAAAGAATCTTTACTTGTTGTTGTATGGAGTGCTTGAGAAGGAACAAACAGAAAGGAATCTTTACTTGTTGTTGTATGGAGTACTTGAGAAGGAAAAAACAGAAAGGAATCTTTACTTGTTGTTGTATGGAGTGCTTGAGAAGGAACAAACATAAAGGAATCTTTACTTGTTGTTGTATGGAGTGCTTGAGAAGGAAAAAACAGAAAAGAATCTTTACGTGTTGTTGTATGGAGTGCTTGAGAAGGAAAAAACAGAAAGGAATCTTTACTTGTTGTTGTATGGAGTTCTTGAGAAGGAACAAACAGAAAAGAATCTTTACTTGTTGTTGTATGGAGTGCTTGAGAAGGAACAAATAGAAAGGAATCTTTACTTGTTGTTGTATGGAGTACTTGAGAAGGAAAAAACAGAAAAGAATCTTTACTTGTTGTTGTATTGAGTGCTTGAGAAGGAAAAAACAGAAAAGAATCTTTACTTGTTGTTGTATGGAGTGCTTGAGAAGGAACAAACAGAAAAGAATCTTTACTTGTTGTTGTATGGAGTGCTTGAGAAGGAACAAACAGAAAAGAATCTTTACTTGTTGTTGTATGGAGTGCTTGAGAAGGAACAAACAGAAAAGAATCTTTACTTGTTGTTGTATGGAGTGCTTGAGAAGGAACAAACAGAAAGGAATCTTTACTTGTTGTTGTATGGAGTTCTTGAGAAGGAAAAAACAGAAAAGAATCTTTACTTGTTGTTGTATGGAGTGCATGAGAAGGAACAAACAGAAAGGAATCTTTACTTGTTGTTGTATGGAGTACTTGAGAAGGAAAAAACAGAAAGGAATCTTTACTTGTTGTTGTATGGAGTGCTTGAGAAGGAACAAACATAAAGGAATCTTTACTTGGTGTATGGAGTGCTTGAGAAGGAAAAAACAGAAAAGAATCTTTACGTGTTGTTGTATGGAGTGCTTGAGAAAGAAAAACCAGAAAGGAATCGTTACTTGTTGTTGTATGGAGTTCTTGAGAAGGAACAAACAGAAAAGAATCTTTACTTGTTGTTGTATGGAGTGCTTGAGAAGGAACAAACAGAAAGGAATCTTTACTTGTTGTTGTATGGAGTACTTGAGAAGGAAAAAACAGAAAAGAATCTTTACTTGTTGTTGTATGGAGTGCTTGAGAAGGAAAAAACAGAAAAGAATCTTTACTTGTTGTTGTATGGAGTGCTTGAGAATGAAAAAACAGAAAGGAATCTTTACTTGTTGTTGTATGGAGTTCTTGAGAAGGAACAAACAGAAAAGAATCTTTACTTGTTGTTGTATGGAGTGCTTGAGAAGGAACAAACAGAAAAGAATCTTTACTTGTTGTTGTATGGAGTGCTTGAGAAGGAAAAAACAGAAAGGAATCTTTACTTGTTGTTGTATGGAGTGCTTGAGAAGGAACAAACAGAAAAGAATCTTTACTTGTTGTTGTATGGAGTGCTTGAGAAGGAACAAACAGAAAAGAATCTTTACTTGTTGTTGTATGGAGTGCTTGAGAAGGAACAAACAGAAAAGAATCTTTACATGTTGTTGTATGGAGTGGTTGAGAAGGAACAAACAGAAAAGAATCTTTACTTGTTGTTGTATGGAGTGCTTGAGAAGGAAAAAACAGAAAGGAATCTTTACTTGTTGTTGTATGGAGTGCTTGAGAAGGAACAAACAGAAAGGAATCTTTACTTGTTGTTGTATGGAGTGCTTGAGAAGGGACAAACAGAAAAGAATCTTTACTTGTTGTTGTATGGAGTGCTTGAGAAGGAACAAACAGAAAAGAATCTTTACTTGTTGTTGTATGGAGTGCTTTAGAAGGAACAAACAGAAAGGAATCTTTACTTGTTGTTGTATGGAGTGCTTGAGAAGGAACAAACAGAAAAGAATCTTTACGTGTTGTTGTATGGAGTGCTTGAGAACGAACAAACAGAAAAGAATCTTTACTTGTTGTTGTATGGAGTGCTTGAGAAGGAACAAACAGAAAAGAATCTTTACTTGTTGTTGTATGGAGTGCTTGAGAAGGAACAAACAGAAAAGAATCTTTACATGTTGTTGTATGGAGTGGTTGAGAAGGAACAAACAGAAAAGAATCTTTACTTGTTGTTGTATGGAGTGCTTGAGAAGGAACAAACAGAAAAGAATCTTTACTTGTTGTTGTATGGAGTGCTTGAGAAGGAACAAACAGAAAAGAATCTTTACTTGTTGTTGTATGGAGTGCTTGAGAAGGAACAAACAGAAAAGAATCTTTACGTGTTGTTGTATGGAGTGCTTGAGAAGGAACAAACAGAAAAGAATCTTTACTTGTTGTTGTATGGAGTGCTTGAGAAGGAACAAACAGAAAAGAATCTTTACTTGTTGTTGTATGGAGTGCTTTAGAAGGAACAAACAGAAAGGAATCTTTACTTGTTGTTGTATGGAGTGCTTGAGATGGAACAAACAGAAAGGAATCTTTACTTGTTGTTGTATGGGGTGCTTGAGAAGGAACAAACAGAAAAGAATCTTTACGTGTTGTTGTATGGAGTGCTTGAGAAGGAAAAAACATAAAGGAATCTTTACTTGTTGTTGTATGGAATGCTTGAGAAGGAACAAACAGAAAAGAATCTTTACTTGTTGTTGTATGGAGTGCTTGAGAAGGAACAAACAGAAAAGAATCTTTACGTGTTGTTGTATGGAGTGCTTGAGAAGGAACGAACAGAAAAGAATCTTTACTTGTTGTTGTATGCAGTGCTTGAGAAGGAACAAACAGAAAAGAATCTGTACTTGCTGTTGTATGGAGTGCTTGAGAAGGAACAAACAGAAAGGAATCTTTACTTGTTGTTATATGGAGTGCTTGAGATGGAACAAACAGAAAGGAATCTTTACTTGTTGTTGTATGGGGTGCTTGAGAAGGAACAAACAGAAAAGAATCTTTACGTGTTGTTGTATGGAGTGCTTGAGAAGGAAAAAACATAAAGGAATCTTTACTTGTTGTTGTATGGAGTGCTTGAGAAGGAACAAACAGAAAAGAATCTTTACTTGTTGTTGTATGGAGTGCTTGAGAAGGAACAAACAGAAAAGAATCTTTACGTGTTGTTGTATGGAGTGCTTGAGAAGGAACGAACAGAAAAGAATCTTTACTTGTTGTTGTATGCAGTGCTTGAGAAGGAACAAACAGAAAAGAATCTGTACTTGTTGTTGTATGGAGTGCTTGAGAAGGAACAAACAGAAAGGAATCTTTTCTTGTTGTTGTATGGAGTGCTTGAGATGGAACAAACAGAAAGGAATCTTTACTTGTTGTTGTATGGGGTGCTTGAGAAGGAACAAACAGAAAAGAATCTTTACGTGTTGTTGTAAGGAGTGCTTGAGAAGGAAAAAACATAAAGGAATCTTTACTTGTTGTTGTATGGAGTGCTTGAGAAGGAACAAACAGAAAAGAATCTTTACTTGTTGTTGTATGGAGTGCTTGAGAAGGAACAAACAGAAAAGAATCTTTACGTGTTGTTGTATGGAGTGCTTGAGAAGGAACGAACAGAAAAGAATCTTTACTTGTTGTTGTATGCAGTGCTTGAGAAGGAACAAACAGAAAAGAATCTGTACTTGTTGTTGTATGGAGTGCTTGAGAAGGAACGAACAGAAAAGAATCTTTACTTGTTGTTGTATGGAGTGCTTGAGAAGGAACAAACAGAAAAGAATCTTTACTTGTTGTTGTATGGAGTGCTTGAGAAGGAACAAACAGAAAGGAATCTTTACTTGTTGTTGTATGGGGTGCTTGAGAAGGAACAAACAGAAAAGAATCTTTACGTGTTGTTGTATGGAGTGCTTGAGAAGGAAAAAACATAAAGGAATCTTTACTTGTTGTTGTATGGAGTGCTTGAGAAGGAACAAACAGAAAAGAATCTTTACTTGTTGTTGTATGGAGTGTTTGAGAAGGAACAAACAGAAAAGAATCTTTACGTGTTGTTGTATGGAGTGCTTGAGAAGGAAAAAACATAAAGGAATCTTTACTTGTTGTTGTATGGAGTGCTTGAGAAGGAACAAACAGAAAAGAATCTTTACTTGTTGTTGTATGGAGTGCTTGAGAAGGAACAAACACAAAAGAATCTTTACGTGTTGTTGTATGGAGTGCTTGAGAAGGAACAAACAGAAAAGAATCTTTACTTGTTGTTGTATGGAGTGCTTGAGAAGGAACAAACAGAAAAGAATTTTTACTTGTTGTTGTATGGAGTGCTTGAGAAGGAACAAACAGAAAGGAATCTTTACTTGTTGTTGTATGGGGTGCTTGAGAAGGAACAAACAGAAAAGAATCTTTACGTGTTGTTGTATGGAGTGCTTGAGAAGGAAAAAACATAAAGGAATCTTTACTTGTTGTTGTATGGAGTGCTTGAGAAGGAACAAACAGAAAAGAATCTTTACTTGTTGTTGTATGGAGTGCTTGAGAAGGAACAAACAGAAAAGAATATTTACGTGTTGTTGTATGGAGTGCTTGAGAAGGAACAAACAGAAAAGAATCTTAACTTGTTGTTGTATGGAGTGCTTGAGAAGGAACAAACAGAAAAGAATCTTTACTTGTTGTTGTATGGAGTGCTTGAGAAGGAACAAACAGAAAAGAATCTTTACGTGTTGTTGTATGGAGTGCTTGAGAAGGAACAAACAGAAAAGAATCTTCACGTGTTGTTGTATGGAGTGCTTGAGAAGGAACAAACAGAAAAGAATCTTTACTTGTTGTTGTATGGAGTGCTTGAGAAGGAACAAACAGAAAAGAATCTTTACTTGTGGTTGTATGGAGTGCTTGAGAAGGAACAAACAGAAAAGAATCTTTACGTGTTGTTGTATGGAGTGCTTGAGAAGGAACAAACAGAAAAGAATCTTTACTTGTTGTTGTATGGAGTGCTTGAGAAGGAACAAACAGAAAAGAATCTTTACGTGTTGTTGTATGGAGTGCTTGAGAAGGAACAAACAGAAAAGAATCTTTAAATGTTGTTGTGTGGAGTGCTTGAGAAGGAACAAACAGATTGGATTGGATTGTTTTACCTCTGAGCGGCACTTTTTAGCACACCATGGGCTAAATGACCAGGTCTCATGGACCCCGAAGACTCAGAGAAGTTTGGGGGAGGAGACCCACTGGAACAGCTGTTGGGAGACAGATGGTAGCCTCCCGTCAAGGCCATCCAGCGTGTTCTTTAACGTGCACAGGTTATGGCTCTCCCGCACACGGGGCCACGGCTTAACGTCCCATCCGACGGACGGCGGCCTTTCCAAGCCCATCGGTGTCCCCTACTGACCGTGGGCAGGGCGGGAAGTTTTGCGGAGATAAATCTCAACGCTGACCCAGCTGCGACTCGAACCTGGGAACTACAGATTACGAGCCTGGCACGCTACCGACTGAGCCACCCCCGCCCTAGGAACAAACAGAAAAAAATTTTTACTTGTTGTTGTATGGAGTGCTTGAGAAGGAACAAACAGAAAAGAATCTTTACGTGTTGTTGTATGGAGTGCTTGAGAAGGAACAAACAGAAAGCATCTTTACTTGTTGTTGTATGGAGTGCTTGAGAAGGAACAAACAGAAAAGAATCTTTACTTGTTGTTGTTGTATGGAGTGCTTGAGAAGGAACAAACAGAAAGGAATCTTTACTTGTTGTTGTATGGGGTGCTTGAGAAGGAACAAACAGAAAAGAATCTTTACGTGTTGTTGTATTGAGTGCTTGAGAAGGAAAAAACATAAAGGAATCTTTACTTGTTGTTGTATGGAGTGCTTGAGTAGGAACAAACAGAAAAGAATCTTTACTTGTTGTTGTATGGAGTGCTTGAGAAGGAACAAACAGAAAAGAATCTTTACGTGTTGTTGTATGGAGTGCTTGAGAAGGAACAAACAGAAAAGAATCTTTACTTGTTGTTGTATGGGGTGCTTGAGAAGGAACAAACAGAAAGGAATCTTTACGTGTTGTTGTATGGAGTGCTTGAGAAGGAACAAACAGAAAAGAATTTTTACGTGTTCTTGTATGGAGTGCTTGAGAAGGAACAAACAGAAAAGAATCTTTACGTGTTCTTGTATGGAGTGCTTGAGAAGGAACAAACAGAAAAGAATCTTTACTTGTTGTTGTATAGAATGCTTTAGAAGGAACAAACAGAAAGGAATCTTTACTTGTTGTTGTATGGAGTTCTTGAGAAGGAATAAACAGAAAAGAATCTTTACTTGTTGTTGTATGGGGTGCTTGAGAAGGAACAAACAGAAAGGAATCTTTACGTGTTGTTGTATGGAGTGCTTGAGAAGGAACAAACAGAAAAGAATCTTTACGTGTTCTTGTATGGAGTGCTTGAGAAGGAACAAACAGAAAAGAATCTTTACGTGTTCTTGTATGGAGTGCTTGAGAAGGAACAAACAGAAAAGAATCTTTACTTGTTGTTGTATAGAATGCTTTAGAAGGAACAAACAGAAAGGAATCTTTACTTGTTGTTGTATGGAGTTCTTGAGAAGGAACAAACAGAAAAGAATCTTTACGTGTTGTTGTGTGGAGTGCTTGAGAAGGAACAAACAGAAAAGAATCTTTACGTGTTGTTGTATGGAGTGGTTGAGAAGGAACAAACAGAAAAGAATCTTTACGTGTTGTTGTATGGAGTGCTTGAGAAGGAACAAACAGAAAAGAATCTTTACGTGTTCTTGTATGGAGTGCTTGAGAAGGAACAAACAGAAAAGAATCTTTACTTGTTGTTGTATAGAATGCTTTAGAAGGAACAAACAGAAAGGAATCTTTACTTGTTGTTGTATGGAGTTCTTGAGAAGGAACAAACAGAAAAGAATCTTTACTTGTTGTTGTATAGAGTGCTTTAGAAGGAACAAACAGAAAGGAATCTTTACTTGTTGTTGTATGGAGTGCTTGAGAAGGAACAAACAGAAAAGAATCTCCACGTGTTGTTGTATGGAGTGCTTGAGAAGGAACAAACAGAAAAGAATCTTTACTTGTTGTTGTATGGAGTGCTTGAGAAGGAACAAACAGAAAAGAATCTTTACTTGTTGTTGTTGTATGGAGTGCTTGAGAAGGAACAAACAGAAAAGAATCTTTACTTGTTGTTGTATAGAGTGCTTTAGAAGGAACAAACAGAAAGGAATCTTTACTTGTTGTTGTATGGAGTGCTTGAGAAGGAACAAACAGAAAAGAATCTTTACCTGTTGTTGTATGGAGTGCTTGAGAAGGAACAAACAGAAAAGAATCTTTACTTGTTGTTGTATGGAGTTCTTGAGAAGGAACAAACAGAAAAGAATCTTTACGTGTTGTTGTATGGAGTGGTTGAGAAGGAACAAACAGAAAAGAATCTTTACGTGTTGTTGTATGGAGTGCTTGAGAAGGAACAAACAGAAAAGGATCTTTACGTGTTGTTGTATGGAGTGCTTGAGAAGGAACAAACAGAAAAGAATCTTTACGTGTTGTTGTATGGAGTGCTTGAGAAGGAACAAACAGAAAAGAATCTTTACGTGTTGTTGTATGGAGTGCTTGAGAAGGAACAAACAGAAAAGAATCTTTACTTGTTGTTGTATAGAGTGCTTGAGAAGGAAAAAACATAAAGGAATCTTTACTTGTTGTTGTATGGAGTGCTTGAGTAGGAACAAACAGAAAAGAATCTTTACTTGTTGTTGTATGGAGTGCTTGAGAAGGAACAAACAGAAAAGAATCTTTACGTGTTGTTGTATGGAGTGCTTGAGAAGGAACAAACAGAAAAGAATCTTTACTTGTTGTTGTATGGGGTGCTTGAGAAGGAACAAACAGAAAGGAATCTTTACGTGTTGTTGTATGGAGTGCTTGAGAAGGAACAAACAGAAAAGAATCTTTACGTGTTCTTGTATGGAGTGCTTGAGAAGGAACAAACAGAAAAGAATCTTTACGTGTTCTTGTATGGAGTGCTTGAGAAGGAACAAACAGAAAAGAATCTTTACTTGTTGTTGTATAGAATGCTTTAGAAGGAACAAACAGAAAGGAATCTTTACTTGTTGTTGTATGGAGTTCTTGAGAAGGAACAAACAGAAAAGAATCTTTACGTGTTGTTGTGTGGAGTGCTTGAGAAGGAACAAACAGAAAAGAATCTTTACGTGTTGTTGTATGGAGTGCTTGAGAAGGAACAAACAGAAAAGAATCTTTACGTGTTGTTGTATGGAGTGCTTGAGAAGGAACAAACAGAAAAGAATCTTTACTTGTTGTTGTATAGAGTGCTTTAGAAGGAACAAACAGAAAGGAATCTTTACTTGTTGTTGTATGGAGTGCTTGAGAAGGAACAAACAGAAAAGAATCTTTACCTGTTGTTGTATGGAGTGCTTGAGAAGGAACAAACAGAAAAGAATCTTTACTTGTTGTTGTATGGAGTTCTTGAGAAGGAACAAACAGAAAAGAATCTTTACGTGTTGTTGTATGGAGTGCTTGAGAAGGAACAAACAGAAAAGAATCTTTACTTGTTGTTGTATAGAGTGCTTTAGAAGGAACAAACAGAAAGGAATCTTTACTTGTTGTTGTATGGAGTGCTTGAGAAGGAACAAACAGAAAAGAATCTTTACCTGTTGTTGTATGGAGTGCTTGAGAAGGAACAAACAGAAAAGAATCTTTACTTGTTGTTGTATGGAGTTCTTGAGAAGGAACAAACAGAAAAGAATCTTTACGTGTTGTTGTATGGAGTGCTTGAGAAGGAACAAACAGAAAAGAATCTTTACGTGTTGTTGTATGGAGTGGTTGAGAAGGAACAAACAGAAAAGAATCTTTACGTGTTGTTGTATGGAGTGCTTGAGAAGGAACAAACAGAAAAGAATCTGTACGTGTTGTTGTATGGAGTGCTTGAGAAGGAAAAAACAGAAAGGAATCTTTACTTGTTTTTGTATGGAGTGCTTGAGAAGGAACAAACAGAAAAGAATCTTTACCTGTTGTTGTATGGAGTGGTTGAGAAGGAACAAACAGAAAAGAATCTTTACGTGTTGTTGTATGGAGTGGTTGAGAAGGAACAAACAGAAAAGAATCTTTACGTGTTGTTGTATGGAGTGCTTGAGAAGGAACAAACAGAAAAGGATCTTTACGTGTTGTTGTATGGAGTGCTTGAGAAGGAACAAACAGAAAAGAATCTTTACGTGTTGTTGTATGGAGTGCTTGAGAAGGAACAAACAGAAAAGAATCTTTACGTGTTGTTGTATGGAGTGCTTGAGAAGGAACAAACAGAAAAGAATCTTTACTTGTTGTTGTATAGAGTGCTTTAGAAGGAACAAACAGAAAGGAATCTTTACTTGTTGTTGTATGGAGTGCTTGAGAAGGAACAAACAGAAAAGAATCTTTACCTGTTGTTGTATGGAGTGCTTGAGAAGGAACAAACAGAAAGGAATCTATACTTGTTGTTGTATGGAGTTCTTGAGAAGGAACAAACAGAAAAGAATCTTTACGTGTTGTTGTATGGAGTGCTTGAGAAGGAACAAACAGAAAAGAATCTTTACGTGTTGTTGTATGGAGTGGTTGAGAAGGAACAAACAGAAAAGAATCTTTACTTGTTGTTGTATGGAGTGCTTGAGAAGGAACAAACAGAAAAGAATCTTTACGTGTTGTTGTATGGAGTGCTTGAGAAGGAACAAACAGAAAAGAATCTTTACTTGTTGTTGTATGGAGTGCTTGAGAAGGAACAAACAGAAAAGAATCTTTACTTGTTGTTGTATGGAGTGCTTTAGAAGGAACAAACAGAAAGGAATCTTTACTTGTTGTTGTATGGATTGGTTGAGAAGGAACAAACAGAAAAGAATCTTTACTTGTTGTTGTATGGAGTGCTTGAGAAGGAACAAACAGAAAGGAATCTGTGTGTTGTTTGAGAAGGAAGAAAAAAAAGTATTGAAATGGTTTAAGGAAGTTTTCGAAGTTTCTTAAAAACTATCGCAATATATTTTTTTTCCTTTAAAGAAACTGGAATGATTTTATAATTTGAAGAAGAAAAATAATAAATATCGCATCTGGCAAATATCGTACGATCGTTTTCAAAGAGAATGATGTTTTGAAAAATTCTCCTTCAACAGTAAACATTCGAATTAACGGATGATAGTTTCTTCTTAAGGCGGACGCAGAACCTAAGTGCGAGTTTTGTGATACCGTTTTAACAATCAAACATATTTTAATCTCATGCCCCGCTTTTAACTTTGAACGACGTATGATTTTTAATTTCCATGATTTTATGTCCGAGCCTCTTACACTCGGACATCTTTTATCTGATCATTATGTTTTACCGCCAGTTTTTACCTTTTTGAAGAATTGTGGCTATTTTAATAGACTTTGACTTTACCTTGTACTTTTTATATCTCTCCCAGACTTTACACCTGGGTTGTTTTTTACTATATACATCTTGTTGTTTTTGTTATATTTACATCTTGTTTTTATTTTTTTTTCTGTTATATCTTTATACATCTTGTTGGTTTTATCTTTTGCCTTTTACAGCACTTGGTTTTAACTTTGGTTCAGGGGTACTTGACTTTTAGTTCTATTTATCTCGTTTGGCGCATTACAGCCTCAGTAGCTCATGCGCCAAAAAACCCCAACCAACCAACCAACCAATGGGTGATTGAGAAAACGCAAGTAGTAATACTACCACGAAAGGAAGTTTTCATTTTTTTCTTAAAAAGCAAACCCACCTTTCACTACCCACCCTGGGCGGGGGTGGCTCAGTCGGTAGCGCGCCAGGCTCGTAATCTGCAGTTCCCAGCTGAGCCAGCGTTTAGATTTATCTCCGCAAAACTCTCCGCACTGCCCACGGTCAGTAGGGGATACCGATGGGGTTGGAAAGCCGCCGTTCGTCGGATGGGACGTTAAGCCACGGCCCCCTGTGCACGTTAAAGAACTCGCTGAATGGCCTTGATGGGAGGCTATCATCTGTCTCCTAATACTAACAGCTGTCCAGTGGGTTCTCTCCTTCCCAACCTTCTCTGAACCCTCGGGGTGCTTGTTGTGTTGGATTGGGTTGTTTTACCTCTGAGCGGTACTTTTTCGCACACCATGGGCTAAATGGCAAGGTCACAAGGACCCCGAAGTCTCAGAGACGGTTGGGGGGAGGGGACCCACTGTAACAGCAGTTGGGAGACAGATGGTAGTCTCCCGTCAAGGCCATCCAGCGTATTCTTTAACGTTGGGTTGTTTTACCTCTGAGCGGCACTTTTTTGCACACCATGGTCTAAATGGCCAGGTCACATGGACCCCGAAGGCTCAGAGAAGGTTGGGGGAGGGAACCCACTGGAACAGCTGTTGGGAGACAGATGGTAGCCTCTCGTCAAGGCCATCCAGCGTGTTCTTTAACGTGCATAGGTTATGGCTCTCTCTTGCACACGGGACCACGGTTTAACGTCCCATCCGACGGACGGCAGCCATTTCTAGCCCATCGGTATCCCCTACTGACCATGGGCAGGGCGGGGAGTTTTTTGCGGAGATAAATCTCAACGCTGACTCAGCTGGGACTCGAACCTGGGAAATGCAGATTACGAACCTGGCGCAGGGTTCTTGTGACCTGGCCATTTAACCCATTCTGTGCAAGCAAATACCGCTCAGAGGTAAAAAAACCAACAACCCGCACTGGGAGTAAAAGTATTGTGAATTTTTAAAATGGAAAGGCACTGAGCGTGAATATTAGAATTATATTTTCAAACCAATTACAATACAATGCAAATTGTTACAAATATATGAAGTATCTTATAAACAAATTAACTACTATCATGCATAAATCATTAACCTTTTTGTACAGAGCATACAATATCAGCTCTGTCTGTTCTACTAAAATATTACCTCTTCACTTTGTTGGGGCAGGGGTGGCTCAGTCGGTAGCGTGCCAGGCTCGTAATCTGTAGTTCCCAGGTTCGAGTCCCAGCTGGGTCAGCGTTGAGATTTATCTCTGCAAAATTTCCCGCCCTGCCCAAGGTCAGTAGGGGACACCGATGGGCTTGGAAAGGCCGCCGTCCGTCGGATGGGACGTTAAGCCGTGGCCCCGTGTGCGGGAGAGCCAAACCCTGTGCACGTTAAAGAACACGCTGGATGGCCTTGGTGGTAGGCTACCATCTATCTCCCAACAGCTGTTCCAGTGGGTCCACTCCCCCAACCTTCTCTGAGCCTTCGGGGTCCATGTGACCTGGCCATTTAGCCCATGGTGTGCAAAAAAGTGTCTCTCAGAGGTAAAACAACCCAACATTAAAGAACACGCTGGATGGCCTTGACGGGAGGTTACCATCTGTCTCCCAACTGCCGTTCCAGTGGGTCCCCTCCCTCAACCTTCTCTGAGCCTTCGGGGTACTTGTAACCTGGCCATTTAGCCCGTGGTGTACAAAAAAGTGCCGCTCAGAGGTAAAACAACCCAACCCTAGTATTTTAATTTTACAAATTAGTTTTCTTCTACATACTGTTCTTTTTTTAATTTATCGTTTTGTATAAATTGCCGACTAATAACTATTATGAACATAACATGTAATAGATAACTGTTATGTAATTTAAATCAACTGTGTTTTGCTTTTATAAACAAATCATAATAATTGTTGGATTATTTAGTTTCAGGTTCCGCTGTTATGAATCCCAATTCGAATTGCCGTGAACTCGGGGGATATTGCCAGAATCAGTGCAGACTGCTTCCTGTGCACAGAGGGTTCTGTCGCTATCCACAGATTTGTTGCGCTTCGGTTTGGCGATTCTACTGGCGTTGAACTCTTTTTCTCTCCAAAGCACCACAGATTCACAGCATCCTCTGATCCGTAGCATCCCGTACTCCACACCATCTTCTGATCCACAGCATCCAGTACTCCAAACCATCTTCTGATCCACTGAGTCCTCTGATTCGCAGTACTCCGGCCCATAGAATCCTCTAATCTACAGCATCCTGTGATCCACAGAGTTCTCCACTGCATCCTCTGATCCACAATAACCTGTGATCTGCAGTCTTCGGATACATAGAATACCCTGATCTACAGCATCCTTTAATCTACAACATCATCTGATCGAGAGCATCATGTAATCCAAAGTCCTCTGGTCCACAACGTCCATTTCTCTGCAAGTTCCTGTGATCCAGAGTCCTCTGATCCACAGCATACTCTAGTCCACAGCCTCCTGTGATCCACAATCTTCAGATCCATAGCATCCTCTGATCCACAACATCTTCTGATCCACAACTTCCGATGTGCAATTTTTTTCTTGTTTTAGTAGTCCAACAAATTTTTTGAAAAATACGGGAAATATATACGGATAGTAGTCAGAAAAAAATGGAACCATTTCCGTGTTGTGTCAATGGAGAGCCAGATTCGAAGATCCGTATTTTCCACAATAAAAATTTTATAGGAAAAAAGGACTAGATGAATTTAAAACTTCATTCAGATCCGTCTAAAATCTCGATTTTTTTTTTCAGCTATATTTGTTGGGTATTTAAATAGCTATGGAAGCTCGAATACTTTACGGCAAAAATGTTAGGCTTGGTAAAAAACTGATAATTATTGAAAGAACTACTTCATAATATTCAAAAACATACTTTTTTTACATGGTTTGAAATAGAGTACTTTTTTTTAAAAAAAAGTTTCAATTATCTTCTGAGGTGAATTCTTGTGATTGATATCTCTCTTATTCAATATTCTTACTTCCATAACTCCTTAAGTACTGAGGGGGCGGGGGTGGCTCAGTCGATAGCACGCCAGGCTCGTAATCTGTAGTTCCCAGGTTCGAGTCCCAGCTGGGTCAGCGTTGAGATTTATCTCTGCAAAATTTCCCGCCCTTCCCACGGTCAGTAATGGACACCGATGGGCTTGGAAAGGCCGCCGTCCGTCGGATTGGATGTTAAGCCGTGGCCCCGTGTGCGGGAGAGCCATACCCTGTGCACGTTAAAGAACACGCTGGATGGCCTTTACGGGAGACTACCATCTGTCTCCCAACAGCTGTTCTAGTGGGTCCCCTCCCCCAACCTTCTCTGAGCCTTCGGGGTCCATGTGACCTGGCCATTTAGCCCATGGTGTGCAAAAAAAGTGCCGCTCAGAGGTAAAACAACCCATCGCTGGAAGGCCTTGACGGGAGGCTACCATCTGTCTCCCAACAGCTGTTCCAGTGGTCCCCTTCCCCAACCTTCGGGGTCCAAGTGACCTGGCCATTTAGCCCGTGGTGTGCAAAAAAGTGCCGCTCAGAGGTAAAACAACCCAACGTTAAAGAACACGCTGGATGGCCTTGATGGAAGGCTACCATCTGTCTCCCAACAGCTGTTCCAGTGGGTCCCCTCCCCCAACCTTCTCTGAGCCTTCGGGGTCTATGTGACCTGGCCATTTAGCCCGTGGTGTGCAAAAAAGTGCCGCTCAGAGGTAAAACAACCCAACGTTAAAGAACACGCTGGATGGCCTTGATGGAAGGCTACCATGTCTCCCAACAGCTGTTCCAGTGGGTCCCCTCCCCCAACCTTCTCTGAGCCTTCGGGGTCCATGTGACCTGGCCATTTAGCCCGTGGTGTGCAAAAAAGTGCTTCTCAGAGGTAAAACAACCCAACGTTAAAGAACACGCTGGATGGCCTTGACGGGAGGCTACCATCTGTCTCCCAACAGCTGTTCCAGTGGGTCCCCTCCCCCAACCTTCTCTGAGCCTTCGGGGTCCTTGTGACCTGGCCATTTAGCCCATGGCGTGCAAAAAAGTGCCGCTCAGAGGTAAAATAACCCAACGTTAAAGAACACGCTGGATGGCGTTGACGGGAGGCTACCAACTGTCTCCCAACAGCTGTTCCAGTGGGTCCCCTCCCCCAACCTTCTCTGAGCCTTCGGGGTCCTTGTGACCTGGCCATTTAGCCCATGGTGTGCAAAAAAGTGCCGATGAGAGGTAAAACAATCCAAAGCCCTTTGATCAATAATTTCCAACTCGGAAGATGGACTCAACATTGATATTTTTTATATTACATTTCATTCATAATTAAAATGAGAAAGATTCATGAAAGAACAGATAACAAAATTTCCTTATGAGAAGAGATTGGTTCACTTCAGCAAAGAGCAACAATGTGTGATGACGTTGCTGCTGCACATCACTCCAGGGATTCGAGCTCCGGAGCAGAAATCCTTGACACAGTATCCTCCCAGGACACGACAGATGCCATCCGAGTTAGGTACTGGAAAGAAAGCAACAATGATAAAAAAATGTTGCGAATGAAATTAGGAATATTGTTAGTAATGGGATACTGATAACAATACTCTCTGTCCTACCAGAAAATTGGAGAATTTCCCTGTCAATGGGGGGCGGGGGTGGCTCAGTCGGTAGCGCACCAGGCTCGTAACCTGTAGTTCCCAGGTTCGAGTCCCAGCTGGGTCAGCGTTGAGATTTATCTCCGCAAAATTTCCCGCCCTCCCCACGGTCAGTAATGGACATCGATGGGCTTGGAAAGGCCGCCGTCCGTCGTTAAGCTGTGGCTCGAGTCCCAGCTGGGTCAGCGTTGAGATTTATCTCCGCAAAATTCCCCGCCCTGCCCACGGTCAGTAGGGGTCACCGATGGGCTTGGAAACGCCACCGTCCGTCGGATGGGACGTTAAGCCGTGGCTCCGTGTGCGTGAGAGCCATACCCTGTGCACGTTAAAGAACACGCTGGATGGCCTTGACGGGAGGCTACCATCTGTCTCCCAACAGCTGTTCCAGTGGGTCTCCTCTCTTTACCTTCTCTGAGCCTTCGGGGTCCATGTAACCTGGCCATTTAGCCCATGGTGTGCAAAAAAGTGCCGCTCAGAGGTAAAACAACCCAACGTTAAAGAACACGCTGGAAGGCCTTGACGGGAGACTACCATCTGTCTCCCAACAGCTGTTCCAGTGGGTCTCCTCCCCCAACCTTCTCTGAGCCTTCGGGGTCCATGTGACCTGGCCATTTAGCCCATGGTGTGCAAAAAAGTGCCGTTCAGAAGTACAACAACCCAACGTTAAAGAACACGCTGGATGGCCTTGACGGGAGGCTACCATCTGTCTCCCAACAGCTGTTCCAGTGGGTCCCCTCCCCCAACCTTCTCTGAGCCTTCGGGGTCCATGTGACCTGGCCATTTAGCCCATGGTGTGCAAAAAAGTGCCGTTCAGAAGTACAACAACCCAACGTTAAAGAACACGCTGGATGGCCTTGACGGGAGGCTACCATCTGTCTCCCAACAGCTGTTCCAGTGGGTCCCCTCCCCCAACCTTCTCTGAGCCTTCGGGGTCCATGTGACCTGGCCATTTAGCCCATGGTGTGCAAAAAAGTGCCGCTCAGAGGTAAAACAACCCAATCCTCTTTTGCCTAACCTCATCATTACTTGCAAAAGTTGAACCACATACTGCCCAATACACTGTAAAGCCTCTGTCAAGTAATCAAATAAGTTCGTCGGGTTGTTCGCTGTTATCATTTCAACGAAGAATACGTAGCCCAATTGCAGGTGGTGCGCCTGCGTTGATACACAGTCGAAGGCACGTGGCATGCTGAGTCGATGTGTAGCAAGCTGAAAAGCGGTTCGGTTAAATTGGGAAGGGTGACACAGACATGTCTGCGTCGAATACAGTTATTTGACGGGGCTTTATGAGTTTAAACTGGGAACTAAAGCGGCGTAAGCAGTCCGCGAGAAACGTACAGTCGCTCAAAAAAGTATCCTAACACTATAGTTGATTACAGAATTCAGAAAAAATATCTGGCAACGATTTTTTTAGAAATTAGTGATCTGACAACCTTCGTGTCACGTGATTACAGAAATCAGAAAAAATATCTGGAGCGTGTACAGCAACTGTACACGCTCCAATTACCGTAGGCTACACCATGGGCTAAATGACCAGGTCATATGGACCCCGAAGGCTCAGAGAAAGTTGGGGGAGGGGACACACTGGAACAGCTGTTGGGAGACAGATGGTAGCCTCCCGTCAAGGTCATGCAGCGTGTTCTTTAACGTGCACAGGGTATGGCTCTCCCGCACACGGGGACACGGCTTAACGTCCCATCCGACGGACGACGGCCTTTCCAAGCCTATCGGTGTCCCTACTGAGATAAATCTCAACGCTACCCAGCTGGGAACTACAGATTACGAGCCTGGCGCGCTACCTACTGAGCCACCCCGCCCCTCATGCCTCAAGAAAGAGCCATTTTTGAACATTATTTGACTTGCAATGAAGAAATGGATTGTTTATAGGAACACCAAATGTCCATATCATTGGTTGTCATCCAGTGGACCTGTACTGCACACACCAAAGTCTAGGATCCACCAACAGAAACTTTTGGTGGACTACAGCTAGTATTGTCCATTATGAGCTTCTTACTACTGGTCAAACAATCGCTGGGCACCTTTATTCGGCACAGCTATGATGGGTTGTGGATGCACTGCTGCAGAAACAGCCTGCAGCTCATTGCAAAAGCGTGGTCCTTCAAGACAATGCTCACTACCCCGATACATTTTTTTCGACATGCTCCACAGCCTTGATTGGAAAAATTCTACCCCCCCCCCTCCGTATTCCCCAGACATCGTGCCATCCAACTACTATCTTGGTGGTGGGGCGGGGGTGGCTCAGTCGGTAACGCGCCAGGCTCGTAATCTGTAGTTCCCAGGTTCGAGTCCCAGCTGGGTCAGAGTTGAGATTTATCTCCGCAAAATTCCCCGCCCTGCCCAAGATCAGTAGGGGACACCGATGGGCTTGGAAAGGCCGCCGTCCGTCGGATGGGACGTTAAGCCGTGACCCCGTGTGCGGGAGAGTCATACCCTTTGCACGTTAAAGAACACGCTGGATGGCCTTGACGGGAGGCTACCATCTGTCTCCCAACAGCTGTTCCAGTGGGTCCCCTCCCCCAACATTCTCTGAGCCTTCGGGGTCCATGTGACCTGGTCATTTAGCCCATGGTGTGCAAAAAAAGTGACGCTCAGAAGTAAAACAACCCAACAACAACTATCTCGGTGCTAAAGAATCATGTGCAACCAACAGTTTCGAAACCCAGAAGCACTGGAGACTTTCTTCACTTCTAAACATCCAGAATTGTATCGGAGTAGCATTTACAAACTTGTATTCCGTTGGAAAAAGGTTACAGATTGTACTGGTGCTTATTTTCCTGAATGAAATATCTTTATTCACTTTTTACGTATGGTTTAATTTTACCTTCAAAAAACCGCACGGAAGTTTTTGGTTACCCGATAGAATTAAAAGCATCAAGTTTCATGTTCTCTTGTTTGCAAAGGGTCCGTTTCATTACCATAACTAACACTAGAAAGAACCAAATTATTATACAGCCTAATTTTAGTCTTTAAGTGCATACGCCTATTTCCCCACACTCTCTAAAGGTTCTTAAAAGTCCCAGCAGCAATTCCTATTCTTCTGTTTATCTCGTGCTGCACATCACCAGTATCTGTCGATAAATCTCTCAATAATTGAGGTAGGGGGCGAATCCCGAAGGACCCGCCCCCCATGGGAAAAAACGCGTATTCCGTCTTTTGACACAACACGAGAAGTCTGGAAGTAGAAGGGGCGGAGGTGGCTCAGTCGGTAGCGCGCCAGGCTCGTAATCTGTAGTTCCCAGGTTCGAGTCCCAGCTGGGTCAGCGTTGAGATTTATCTCCGCAAAATTCCCCGCCCTGCCCACGGTCAGTAGGGGACACCGATGGGCTTGGAAAGGCCGCCGTCCGTCGGATGGGGCGTTAAGCCGTGGCCCCGTGTACGGGAGAGCCATACCCTGTGCACGTTAAAGAACACATTGGATGGCCTTGACGGGAGACTACCATCTGTCTCCCAACAACTGTTCCAGTGGGTCCCCTCCCCCAACCTTCTCTGAGCCTTCGGGGTCCATGTGACCTGGCCATTTAGCCCATGGTGTGCAAAAAAGTGCCGCTCAGAGGTAAAACAACCCAACCTGGAAGTAGAAGATAAAGATTTGTCTCAAAGGAGACCATAAGGGACTTGGAGTATGGGGGGCGTTACCGAGGTATTTAAATTGAGACACTATAGGATGATGAGATATCAGAGCCAATGTCCATCAGTTTTCAAAGGTGTCATTTAAATGTACAGTCGCTCAAATAAATATCCGAACACTATGGTTGATTACAGAATTCAGAAAAAATATCTGGCAACGATTTTTTTTTGGAAATTAGTGATCTGGCAACACGTGACACGAAGGTTGCCAGATCACTAATTTCTAAAAAAATCGTTGCCAGATATTTTTTCTGAATTCGGTAAGCAACTCTAGTGTTCGGATATTTTTTAATATATATAATGCGTATGAATATATAATGCAATGAATATGGAGCGTGTGCAGTTACCGTTCACAGCAAACTGGAGCGGTTACGGTTAATGTTCACAGCACATTGGATCGTGTGAGCTCACAAAGACCTGGATCGTGTGGGCTCACAAAGACCTGGATCGTGTGGGCTCACTCACGGAAATACTGAGCGTGTGCAGTTATCATTCACAGCCAACTGGAGCGGTTGCGGTTAATGTTCACAGCACATTGGATCGTGTGAGCTCACAAAGACCTGGATCGTGTGGGCTCATTCACGGAAATATTGAGCGTGTGCAGTTACCGTTCACAGCAAACTGGAGCGGTTGCGGTTAATGTTCACAGCACATTGGATCGTGTGAGCTCACAAAGACCTGGATCGTGTGGGCTCACTCACGGAAATATTGAGCGTGTGCAGTTACCGTTCACAGCAAACTGGAGCGGTTGCGGTTAACGTTCACAGCACATTGGATCGTGTGAGCTCACAAAGACCTGGATCGTGTGGGCTCACTCACGGAAATATTGAGCGTGTGCAGTTACCGTTCACAGCAAACTGGAGCGGTTGCGGTTAATGTTCACAGCACATTGGATCGTGTGAGCTCACAAAGACCTGGATCGTGTGGGCTCACTCACGGAAATATTGAGCGTGTGCAGTTACCGTTCACAGCAAACTGGAGCGGTTGCGGTTAATGTTCACAGCACATTGGATCGTGTGGGCTCACTCACGGAAATATTGAGCGTGTGCAGTTACCGTTCACAGCAAACTGGAGCGGTTGCGGTTAATGTTCACAGCACATTGGATCGTGTGGGCTCACTCACGGAAATATTGAGCGTGTGCAGTTACCGTTCACAGCAAACTGGAGCGGTTGCGGTTAATGTTCACAGCACATTGGATCGTGTGGGCTCACTCACGGAAATATTGAGCGTGTGCAGTTACCGTTCACAGCAAACTGGAGCGTGTGCAGTAACTGCACACGCTCCAGTTTGCTGTGAACGGTAACTGGAGCGTGTACAGTTGCTGCACACGCTGCAGATATTTTTCCTGAATTCTGTAATCACGTGACACGAAGGTTGCCAGATCACTAATTTCTTAAAAAAAAATCGTTGCCAGATATTTTTTCTGAATTCTGTAATCAACCATAGTGTTCGGATACTTTTTTGAGCGACTGTACTGCCAAATATTCTACTGTCGGGTATAAACTGACAGGCACTTGTTAGACCTCTGTGGTTGGCAGTAAATCGTTATCAAGAACAAAAAAAGGTTTACTCTTTTTTAATGGTCTTTCAGACCACTCTTCTAAATATAAATGTAAATTTCAATTTATTCCACAGCGCAAATGACAGGACGTTGAGTTATAAATTAACGAAAATCGTTTTAATAGAAATTCAAGACAAAAAAAAATCGTTACCTGCGAATGCAACATGGAATGCAAGGATAACTATGAGAACACTCGGACACATCTTCACTATCTTTTCAAACATTGTGGTTCTTTGGTAAATGTAACTCTACGCAAATGCAATTCGACGAAATAAGGAACTTTTACAATTATTGTGGCACTGGAAGGCTCAACAGCGAAAGACTGAATTTTTGCGTCGAAATCTGATCACTTTTACTAGAGATGTAGGAGACAGGAAATTCTGATCACTTTTACTAGAGATGTAGGAGACAGGAAATTCTGATGACATTTCCTTACGACCGACAGACTTTGATTTCCTTTCAAAAGGCAGATGACACAGAACACGTGGCATGTTCGCAAACATCGCCGATAGGTGGTATTCACTTTTTATAGAGTTGGGTTGTTTTACCTCTGAGCGGCACTTTTTTGCATACCATGGGCTAAATGGCCAAGTCACATGGACCCCGAAGGCTCAGAGAAGGTTGGGGGAGGGGACCCACTGGAACAGCTGTTGGGAGACAGATGGTAGCCTCCCGTCAAGGCTATCCAGCGTGTTCTTTAACGTTGGGTTGTTTCACCTCTGAGCGGCACTTTTTTGCACACAATGGGCTAAATGTCCAGGTCACAAGTACCCCGAAGGCTCAGAGAAGGTTGGGGGAGGGGACCCACTGGAACAGCTGTTGGGAGACAGATGGTAGCCTCCCGTCAAGGCTATCCAGCGTGTTCTTTAACGTTGGGTTGTTTTACCTCTGAGCGGCATGTTTTGGCACACAATGGGCTAAATGTCCAGGTCACAAGTACCCCGAAGGCTCAGAGAAGGTTGGGGGAGGGGACCCACTAGAACAGCTGTTGGGAGACAGATGGTAGCCTCTCGTCAAGGCCATCCAGCGTGTTCTTTAACGTGCACAGGGTATGGCTCTCCCGCACACGGAGTTACGTCTTAACGTCCCATCCGACGGAAGGCGGCCTATTACCAAGGCCATCAGTGTCCCCTACTGACCGTGGGCAGGGCGGGGAATTTTGCGGATATAAATCTCAACGCTGACTCAGCTGGGACTCGAACCTGGGAACTACAGGTTACGAGCCTGGCGCACCATCTCCGCTCCTACATTCATCGATACGTCTCCAACCCAAAAACGACTTTTTCATTTACATCTAAAAAACAAAAAAATAATAACACATGCAGAAGACAATGTGATACATAAGCCCTTTTTTAAAAAAAAACGTGCTAAAAACAATCATTTTTAATATATTTGAGAAAAAATAAATCCAGTTACTGCTTTTTAGTGAAACTTTTCTTACATTCATCATTAACAATTACACAAAGCACAAAAAAATCCCGAGATAAAGCTTTCCTAACAAATCATTTCCAACTTGTTTGATGGACGTAACAGCGATGATTATTTAATTCCTTAATTCCGATGCGAAAGCCTTTTTTTTGCCAAAAGCCGAACAGAGAAGAAATCGTGTCACCAGTGACGATGTCAGACCACCAGAATGCAACAGGCGGGCCTCGCTCTGTCACCGCAGGTCACTTCAGGGATTCGAACCCGATCGTTGCAATACTCGAGGCAGGAGCCGCCGCGGCGCTCACAGACTCTAATTCCGTTAGGCACTGGAGGAAAAAAAAAACAGAGATTAGGAATATTGGTACGAATGTAGTCTCGATATAAAGAAACTCAAATTTTTCGTAAGCAGAATACTTCTATCTAAAAAAAAAAACAAGAACATGATTTTTTCTATATCATTCCGTTTCCTTTACATACTTATAACATTCTAAAAATAATTTCCAAAGTTCCTATTTTTCGTTTTAGAAAATGTGATCAGCGTTGACACGCGAATTCTGCAGCACGAGGAAGGCAACCTTGATTTCCTGTATGGAATTGCATTACACGATGCAACCCGAAATCCATTCATTTAAATGCACATAATAAAGTGCATTTCTTGCAAAACATCGTGGGTTGTTTTACCTCTGAGCATCTACTTAGACAGGTCACAAGGACCCCGAGAACTGAGAGAAGGTTGTAGGGACCCACTGGACGGCTGTTGGAAGAGAGATGGAAACCTCCCGTCATTTTTCCATCCAGCGTGTTCTTTAACATGCACAGGCTCACCCATACACGGCCACAAAACTCCCCACCCTGCTCACGGTCAGTAGGGGACACCGATGGGCTTGGTAATAGGCCGCCGTCCGTCGGATGCGACATTAAGACGTAACTCCGTGTGCGGGAGAGCCATACCCTGTGCACGTTAAAGAACACGCTGGATGGCCTTGACGGGAGGCTACCATCTGTCTTCCAACAGCTGTTCCAGTGGGTCCCACCGCCAACCTTCTCTGAGACTTCGGGGTCCATGTGACCTGACCATTTAGCCCATGGTGTGCAAAAAAGTGCCGCTCAGAGGTAAAACAACCTAACGTTAAAGAACACGCTGGATGGCCTTGACGGGAGGCTACCATCTGTCTCCCAACAGCTGTTCCAGTGGGTCCCCTCCCCCAACCTTCTCTGAGACTTCGGGGTCCATGTGACCTGGCCATTTAGCCCATGGTGTGCAAAAAAGTGCCGCTCAGAGGTAAAACAACCTAACGTTAAAGAACACGCTGGATGGCCTTGACGGGAGGCTACCATCTGTCTCCCAACAGCTGTTCCAGTGGGTCCCCTCCCCCAACCTTCTCTGAGACTTCGGGGTCCATGTGACCTGGCCATTTAGCCCATGGTGTGCAAAAAAGTGCCGCTCAGAGGTAAAACAACCCAACGTTAAAGAACACGCTGGATGGCCTTGACAGGAGGCTACCATCTGTCTCCCAACAGTTGTTCCAGTGGGTCCCCTCCCCCAACCTTCTCTGAGACTTCGGGGTCCATGTGACCTGGCCATTTAGCCCATGGTGTGCAAAAAAGTGCCGCTCAGAGGTAAAACAACCTAACGTTAAAGAACACGCTGGATGGCCTTGACGGGAGGCTACCATCTGTCTCCCAACAGCTGTTCCAGTGGGTCCCCTCCCCCAACCTTCTCTGAGACTTCGGGGTCCATGTGACCTGGCCATTTAGCCCATGGTGTGCAAAAAAGTGCCGCTCAGAGGTAAAACAACCCAACGTTAAAGAACACGCTGGATGGCCTTGACAGGAGGCTACCATCTGTCTCCCAACAGTTGTTCCAGTGGGTCCCCTCCCCCAACCTTCTCTGAGACTTCGGGGTCCATGTGACCTGGCCATTTAGCCCATGGTGTGCAAAAAAGTGCCGCTCAGAGGTAAAACAACCCAACGTTAAAGAACACGCTGGATGGCCTTGACAGGAGGCTACCATCTGTCTCCCAACAGTTGTTCCAGTGGGTCCCCTCCCCCAACCTTCTCTGAGACTTCGGGGTCCATGTGACCTGGCCATTTAGCCCATGGTGTGCAAAAAAGTGCCGCTCAGAGGTAAAACAACCCAACGTTAAAGAACAAGCTAGATGGCCTTGACGGGAGGCTACCATCTGTCTTCCAACAGCTGTTCCAGTGGGTCCCCTCCCCCAACTTTCTCTGAGCCTTCGGGGTCCATGTGACCTGGCCATTTAGCCCATGGTGTGCAAAAAAGTGCCTCTCAGAGGTAAAACAACCCAACGTTAAAGAACAAGCTGGATGGCCTTGACGGGAGGCTACCATCTGTCCTCCCAACAGCTCTTTCAGTGGGTCCCCTCCCCCAACCTTCAATGAGACTTCGGGGTCCACGTGACCTGTCCATTTAGCCCATGGTGTGCAAAAAAGTGCCGCTCAGAGGAAAACAACCCAACGTTAAAGAACAAGCTGGATGGCCTTGACGGAGGCTACCATCTGTCTCCCAACAGCTTGTTCCAGTGAGTCCCCTCCCCCAACCTTCAATGAGACTTCGGGGTCCACGTGACCTGGCCATTTAGCCCATGGTGTGCAAAAAAGTGCCGCTCAGAAGTAAAACAACCCAACTTTAAAGAACACGCTGGATGGCCTTGACGGGAGGCTACCATCTGTCTCCCAACAGCTGTTCCAGTGAGTCCCCTCCCCCAACCTTCAATGAGACTTCGGGGTCCACGTGACCTGGCCATTTAGCCCATGGTGTGCAAAAAAAGTGCCGTTCAGAGGTAAAACAACCCAACAAACAACCCTCACTATTGTATACTTTACGTTAATAATAAATTGAATTTTAGTCATAAATCTTAACTATAGGTAAGTTAACTTTGATTACGCCAAACGATCTCAAAACTAATCGAAGAATACTTTAAATTTGACTGTCATATGTATTGTCTCAGTTTGGAGAGAAAAAGTTTCATTTCCCATCGATCCGATAATTACCTTTCCCACAACAGACTTCGCTGAGACCATATTCCGGTTTGGAGCACGTCTTCCTTCCGCCTATGACGTCACCGTCGTCACAGTAACGTCGGATGGTGCACGTGCCAAGGACGTCTCTTTCGCAATCGTCTGCTGGAAAAGAAAAAAAAATGGAAGACTCATCATTTTTTTTGGGGGGGGGACAATTTTTTTGCCCTTTCAGAAGGAAAGTCAGATTATAAGAACGGTTCGTTCCTGCTTCAGTTAGATCCTTGAGATCCTTGTAATATTAGTTAACCTTATATCTCAGTGGCGGTGTTTAAAAGTGGAAACCCCTTCGTTTATGTGGCGCAGGAGAATCGGATGCTGCGCAGTCAAATTCATGATATTAAGAGTTGAAGGAGATCTTGACTCGATGACCTGTAGCTCAATGATCAGAGCACCTGACTTGTTATCAGCAAGTCGTGGTTTCGTGGACCACTCAAACAAAGTTTTTCTTTTTAGTTTGATGTTCAGGAACAATTTTATTGAATTTGAATTGAGTCAAAAGTGGTTATTGAGACTCTTTAATACATATGTCGCAGAGGATTGCGTTGGGTTGCCTTAACTCTGTAAGGATTGCGTTGGGTTGCCTTAACTCTGTAAGGATTGCGTTGGGTTGCCTTAACTCTGTAAGGATTGAGTTGGGTTGCCTTAACTCTGTAAGGACTGAGTTGGGTTGCCTTAACTCTGTAAGGATTGCGTTGGGTTGCCTTAACTCTGTAAGGACTGAGTTGGGTTGCCTTAACTCTGTAAGGATTGCGTTGGGTTGCCTTAACTCTGTAAGGACTGAGTTGGGTTGCCTTAACTCTGTAAGGATTGCGTTGGGTTGCCTTAACTCTGTAAGGACTGAGTTGGGTTGCCTTAACTCTATAAGGACTGAGTTGGGTTGCCTTAACTCTGTAAGGACTGAGTTGGGTTGCCTTAACTCTGTAAGGATTGCGTTGGGTTATCTTAACTCTGTAAGGATTGCGTTGGGCTGCTTTAACTCTGTAAGGATCACTACTTGCAATATAAGCCATTAAGAATCACTACTTGCAATCTAACATAATAAAAATCACTACCTGCAAATTAAGATAATGAAAATCACTACCTGCAATTTAAGATAATGATAATCACAACTTGCAGTCTAAGATATTAAGAATCACTACTTGCAATCTAACATAATAAAAATCACTACCTGCAAATTAAGATAATGAAAATCACTACCTGCAAATTAAGATAATGATAATCACAACTTGCAGTCTAAGATATTAAGAATCACTACTTGCAATCTAACATAATAAAAATCTCTACTTGCAGTCTAAGATAATGAAAATCACTACCTGCAAATTAAGATAATGATAATTACAACTTGCAGTCTAAGATATTAAGAATCACTACTTGTAATATAAGCCATTAAGAATCACTACTTGCAATCTAACATAATAAAAATCACTACCTGCAAATTAAGATAATGATAATCACAACTTGCAGTCTAAGATATTAAGAATCACTACTTGCAATCTAACATAATAAAAAACTCTACTTGCAATCTAAGATATTGAAAATCACTACCTGCAAATTAAGATAATGATAATCACAACTTGCAGTCTAAGATATTAAGAATCACTACTTGCAATCTAACACAATAAAAATCTCTACTTGCAATCTAACATAATAAAAATCTCTACTTGCAATCTAAGATAATGAAAATCACTACCTGCAAATTAAGATAATGATAATCACAACTTGCAGTCTAAGATATTAAGAATCACTACTTGCAATCTAACATAATAAAAATCTCTACTTGCAATTTAAGATAATGAAAATCACTACCTGCAAATTAAGATAATGATAATCACAACTTGCAGTCTAAGATATTAAGAATCACTACTTGCAATCTAACATGATAAAAATCTTTACTTGCAATCTAAGATAATGAAAATCACTACCTGCAAATTAAGATAATGAAAATCACCACCTGCAAATTAAGATAATGATAATTACAACTTGCAGTCTAAGATATTAAGAATCACTACTTGCAATCTAACATAATAAAAATCTTTACTTGCAATCTAAGATAATGAAAATCACTACCTGCAAATTAAGATAATGAAAATCACCACCTGCAAATTAAGATAATGATAATTACAACTTGCAGTCTAAGATATTAAGAATCACTACTTGCAATCTAACATAATAAAAATCTTTACTTGCAATCTAAGATAATGAAAATCACTACCTGCAAATTAAGATAATGATAATCACAACTTGCAGTCTAAGATATTAAGAATCACTACTTGCAATCTAACATAATAAAAATCTCTACTTGCAGTCTAAGATAATGAAAATCACTATCTGCAAATTAAGATAATGATAATTACAACTTGCAGTCTAAGATATTAAGAATCACTACTTGCAATCTAACATAATAAAAATCTTTACTTGCAATCTAAGATAATGAAAATCACTACCTGCAAATTAAGATAATGATAATTACAACTTGCAGTCTAAGATATTAAGAATCACTACTTGCAATATAAGCCATTAAGAATCACTACTTGCAATCTAACATAATAAAAATCACTACCTGCAAATTAAGATAATGATAATCACAACTTGCAGTCTAAGATATTAAGAATCACTACTTGCAATCTAACATAATAAAAATCTCTACTTGCAGTCTAAGATAATGAAAATCACTATCTGCAAATTAAGATAATGATAATTACAACTTGCAGTCTAAGATATTAAGAATCACTACTTGCAATATAAGCCATTAAGAATCACTACTTGCAATCTAACATAATAAAAATCACTACCTGCAAATTAAGATAATGATAATCACAACTTGCAGTCTAAGATATTAAGAATCACTACTTGCAATCTAACATAATAAAAATCTCTACTTGCAATCTAACATAATAAAAAACTCTACTTGCAATCTAAGATATTGAAAATCACTACCTGCAAATTAAGATAATGATAATCACAACTTGCAGTCTAAGATATTAAGAATCACTACTTGCAATCTAACACAATAAAAATCTCTACTTGCAATCTAACATAATAAAAATCTCTACTTGCAATCTAAGATAATGAAAATCACTACCTGCAAATTAAGATAATGATAATCACAACTTGCAGTCTAAGATATTAAGAATCACTACTTGCAGTCTAACATAATAAAAATCTCTACTTGCAATTTAAGATAATGAAAATCACTACCTGCAAATTAAGATAATGATAATCACAACTTGCAGTCTAAGATATTAAGAATCACTACTTGCAATCTAACATGATAAAAATTACTACTTGCAATCTAAGATAATGAAAATCGTTACGTGCAAAAATCATTCGGTGCAGTCTAAGATGATAAAAAAAAAATCACTACCTGCAAATGCAACACCACTCAAAAGGAGAAGAGCTACGAGAATAGGCAGCGCCATCTCCAATTTCTTTCCCAACATTGCGATTCTGCTCCAAGATGTAACTCGATGCTTCGTCCTGCAAAAGAAGACTTTTATAACTGTGGATGATTCAACAGTAAAAGATTGAATTATGTTCACAAAGATAATGGATTTTACTAGGAATATAGGAGACGGGAAATTCCGACGGCACTTCCTCACAACCGACAGACTTTCATTTCGCTTTAAAGAGGACAGATCCACGTGGGATGTTGTCACAAACTGTGCCGATAGGTGGCATTTCTCGTTTGATAAGGATGAAACAAAATTGCAAGAAGAATGTTTTACAAGGGGGGCGGAACGGAAAGGTATTATCTGAGGCCGCATTATCTGAACAGTGACATTTGGGTCAACAAGTATCCGCGTTTGCGGAAATGACGAAAAAATGTTAAATCTCTGTTGAAATTGTCCTTTTTTTTGGGAATCGTTGTGTAAAAATGAATTAATAATGGTGTGGTCAGACAGCAAACAATCTAATATCTCAACAATCGAGAGTTAGATAGTTTTACCTCTGAGTGGCCCCTTTTTGCAAGCAAAGGGCTAAACGGCCAGGTCACAAGGGTCCCGAAGGCTCAGAGAAGGTTGGGGGGGGGACCCACTGATCAGCTGTTGGAAGACAGATGGTAGCCTCCCGTTAAGAGCATTAAGCGTTCTTTAACGTGCACAGGATAAGACTCACCTGAACACCAGAACAAACTCACAAAGCAAATCTAAAATTTGAAACACAAGTTCAACTTCATATGCGCAAGCCGTCAGTTGGATGGGACGTTAAGCCGTGGCTCCGTGTGCGGGAGAACCATACCTTGTTCACGTTAAAGAACACGCTGGATGGCCTTGACGGGAGACTACCATCTGTCTCCCAACAGCTGTTCCAGTGGGCCCCCTCCCCCAGCCTTCTCTGAACCATCGGGGTCCATGTGACCTGGCCATTTAGTCCATGGTGTGCACAAAAGTGCCGCTCAGAGGTAAAACAACCCAACATTAAAGAACACGCTGGATGGCTTTGACGGGAGGCTACCATCTGTCTCCCAACAGCTGATCCAGTCGGTCCCCTCCCCCAACCTTCTTTGAGCCTTCGGGGTCCATGTGACCTGGCCATTTAGCCCATGATGTGCAAAAAAGTGCCGCTGAGAGGTAAAACAACCCAACGTTAAAGAACACGCTGGATGGCCTTGACGGGAGGCTACCATCTGTCTCCCAACAGCTGTTCCAGTGGGTCCCCTCCCCCAACCTTCTCTGAGCCTTCGGGGTCCTTGTGACCTGGCCATTTAGCCCATGGTGTGCAAAAAAAGTGCCGCTCAGAGGTAAAACAACCCAACTCATATTCGCAATAAAACCACTTTAAACTTACCTGGGAAAGCAGTACGTTTGGCCAATCAACAGCACATGCGCAGCAGGACTGATGATCACTCTGACAGGCGTTGCAGACCTCCACCACCTGGAACGTTTTCACCTCTAAAGGCAACGTGTTGCAAGCTCTCTTGAAAAGTTTCTTTCTTTATTAGAGCAGTAGATTACACCGAGAGAAATGATTGACGCCTGAAGCGCTTCAGAGGATGGTTGGATCAGCTGAAACGTCCGCTTCTTCCAACAGGAAAATGTTACGAACAGGAGATTCGAGGAATTGGCGGAAAACGGATTTTTTTGCATTTCAAGGTCGTGGGTTTATTGCACAATAATTCTTGAATCTTTATGTAGTTTATTTTCACTTTTATTCATCTTCACCCCCCCTCCCCGATGCGGAGCCACCTTGTCGAGGTTTGAGTGTGTGTGTTGGGGGGGGGGGGGGGGGGGCTTGAGGGCCTAAAGGAAGTTGAAGACTGTGCTGACCGGATTGAACAACGGTCAGACAGCTGAGGATTGGATTGGATTGTTTTACCTCTGAGCGGCACTTTTTTGCACACCATGGGCTAAATGGGCAGGTCACATGGACCCCGAAGTCTCAGAGAAGGTTGTGGGAGGGGACCCACTGGAACAGCTGTTGGGAGACAGATGGTAGCCTCCCGTCAAGGCCATCCAGCGTGTTCTTTAACGTTGGGTTATTTTACCTCTGAGCGGCACTTTTTTGCACACCATGGGCTAAATGGCCAGGTCACATGGACCCCGAAGGCTCAGAGAAGGTTGTGGGAGGGGACCCACTGGAACAGTTGTTGGGAGACAGATGGTAGCTTCCCGTCAAGGCCATCCAGCGTGTTCTTTAACGTTGGGTTATTTCACCTCTGAGCTGCACTTTTTTGCACACCATGGGCTAAATGGCCAGGTCACATGGACCCCGAAGGCTCAGAGAAGGTTGTGGGAGGGGACCCACTGGAACAGTTGTTGGGAGACAGATGGTAGCCTCCCGTCAAGGCCATCCAGCGTGTTCTTTAATGTTGGATTGTTTTTTCTCTGAGCGGCACTTTTTTGCACACCATGGGCTAAATGGACAGGTCACATGGACCCCGAAGGCTCAGATATGGTTGGGGGAGGGGACCCACTGGAACAGCTGTTGGGAGACAGATGGTAGCCTCCCGTCAAGGCCATCCAGTGTGTTCTTTAACGTGGACAGGGTATGGCTCTCCCGCACACGGGGCCACGGCTTAACGTCCCATCCGACGGACGGCGGCCTTTACCAAGCCCATCGCTGTCCCCTACTGACCGTGGGCAGGGCGGGGAATTTTGCGGAGATAAATCTCAACGCTGACCCAGCTGGGACTCGAAACTGGGAACTGGGAGTGCTAGTGGGTCTTGTCATCATATATATTTTATCTATCTTACTGGGGTGGCTCGGGCGATAGCGTACCAGGCTCGTAATATGTAGTTCCCAGGTTCGAGTCCCAGCTTGGTCAGCGCTGAGATTTATCTCCTCAAAATTCCCCGCCCTGTCGACGGTCAGTAGGGGACACCGATGGGCTTGGAAATGGCCGCCCATCGGATAGGACGTTAAGCCGTGGCCTCGTGTGCGGTAGAGCCATACCCTGTGCACGTTAAAGAACACGCTGGATGGCTTTGACGGAAGGCTACCATCTATCTCCCAACAGCTGTTCCAGTGGGTCCCCTCCCCCAACCTTCTCTGAGCCTTTGGGGTCAATGTGACGTGGTCATTTAGCCCATGGTGTGGAAAAAAGTGCCTCTCAGAGGTAAAACAACCCAACGTTAAAGAACACGCTGGATGGCCTTGACGGGAGGCTACCATCTGTCTCCCAACAGCTGTTCCGGTGGGGCCCCTCACCCAACCTTCTCTGAGCCTTCGGGGTCCATGTGACTTGGCCATTTAGCCCATGGTGTGCAAAGTGCCGCTCAGAGGTAAAACAACCCAACGTTAAAGAACACGCTGGATGGCCTTGACGGGAGGCTACCATCTGTCTCCCAACAGCTGTTCCAGTGGGGCCCCTCCCCCAACCTTCTCTGAGCCTTCGGGGTCCATGTGACCTGGTCATTTAGCCCATGGTGTGGAAAAAAGTGCCGCTCAGAAGTAAAACAACCCAATCCAACCTCCCACTCCTCGAAACAATTCATGCCAACATAGATGCCATTAGAATGAAAGTATATGATGTTATACATTGAGTTTGCTAAAAGACCTAGACTAGTGTAATGATGCTTATAGAGTTCAACTTCAAATAGTGAATCATATATACTGTATATGGTTACATCGTTATAAACTTTACCGGTAAGTTTGAACTGTTTTAACTCTGAGGGTAATTTTTTGCATACAATGGGCTAAATGGCCAGGTCACAAGGACCCCGAAGGCTTAGAGAAGGTTGGGGGAGAGGACCCACTGGAACAGATGTTGTGAGACACATGGTAGCCTCCCGTCAAGGCCATCCAGTGTGTTCTCTAACGTGCACAGGGTATGGTTCTCCCGCACACGGGGCCACGGCTTAACGTCCTATCCGACGGACGGCTATTTCCAAACCCATTTGTGTCCCCTACTGACCGTGGGCAGGGCGGGGAGTTTTGCGGAGATAAATCTCGACCCTGACCCAGCTGGGAGTCGAACCTGGGTTGGGTTGGGTTGTTTCACCTCTGAGCGGCACTTTTTTGCACACCATGGGCTAAATAGCCAGGTCACATGGACCCCGAAGGCTCAGAGATGGTTGGGGGAGGGGACCCACTGGAACAGCTGTTGGGAGACAGATGGTAGCCTCCCGTCAAGGCCATCCAGCGTGTTCTTTAACGTGCACAGGGTATGGTTCTCCCGCACACGGGGCCACGGCTTAACGTCCCATCCGACAGACGGCGGCCTTTCCAAGCCCATCGGTGTCCCCTACTGACCGTGGGCAGTGCGGGGAATTTTGCGGAGATAAATCTCGACGCTGACCCAGCTGGGAGTCGAAACTGGGAACTACACATTACGAGCCTGGTGCGCTATCAACGGGATAAAAGGCAAAATTTGTTTAAAAATGCTCGATGTTTATCTCCATATCGCAAAGAAAAGGTAATAACGAGATTCATAACAAGATTAATGCAAGTAGTGTACTTTATTTAGTCGATACAGGAAGCTGCAATTTCTTTCGCAGCATTTCATTGGGAAGTGAATCGTATGGCATCGGGGGAATTGGAGTTTAATGACGTCATCAGACTTGCTTTCGGATCAGAGAATTCGAGATTCACTTTCCCATCATTCCTTCGGGGCTATTGCTCCGAGTAGGGGGCGCAGCACACCCCATCGGAAGGACAAGAATATCCTTCTAAAGGATTCTGGCAGTAGTAACTATCCTGGCACATGTGAGGACATTCTGGAAGAAGAGACAGACAAATTAAATGCGTTGAAAAGGTAATTTCTAACAATTCTACTTTTCAAATAATGGTTTCTACTCTGAAGACCGAAATATTCCACTGGCGAAAAAAATATTTATTTCACTCGTTCCTTCTGTGGCTCGTTGGGTTAGGTTGTTTTTACCTCTGAGTGGCACTTTTCTGGCACACAATGGGCTAAATGGCCAGGTCACAAGGATCCCAAGAGTCTAGAGAAGTTTGTGGGAAAGGGACCCACTGGAACAGATGTTGGGAGACAGATGGTAGCCTCCCGTGAAGGCTATCCAGCGTGTTCTTTAACATTGGGTTGTTTTACCTCTGAGCGGCACTTTTTTGCACACCATGGGCTAAATGGCCAAGTCACATGGACCCCGAAGGCTCAGAGAAGGTTGGGGGAGGGGACCCACTGGAACAGCTGTTGGGAGACAGATGGTAGCCTCCCGTCAAGGCCATCCAGCGTGTTCTTTAACATTGGATGGTTTTACCTCTGAGCGGCACTTTTTTGCACACTATGGGCTAAATGGCTAGGTCACAAGGACCCCTAGGGCTCAGAGAAGGTTGGGGGAGGAGACCCACTGGAACAGTTGTTGGGAGACAGATAGTAGCCTCCCGTCAAGGCCATTCAGTGTGTTCTTTAACGCGTACAGGGTATGGCTCTCCCGCACACGAGACCACAACTTAACGTCCCATCCGACGGACGGCGGCCTTTCAAAGCTCATCTGTGTCCCCTACTGACCGTGGGCCGGGCCGGGGAGTTTTGTCGAGATAAATCTCAACGCTGACTCATCCGAGACTCGGAACTGCAGATTACGAGCCTGGCGCGCTACCGAATGAGCCCCTCACGCCCCCCTTTTTTTATAGGGAAACCCAACAAACTGTATTTAAATACATATTATTTTTCCGGATTTTTACGGATTCAAATCGAATATTAAATCCGTTATACCCTATTCTTAATGATTTATACTCCTGTCAGATCTCCGTTGCTAGCACGCTGCTTAAAAAATAATTTTCATTTATAGCTACATATCTCTGTAGGGCTGGAGGTGGCTCATCCGTGAGTGACCTCATCCCTCTGTGGGGGCGAGGGTGGCTCAGTCGGTAGCGCGCCAGGCTCGTAATCTGTAGTTCCCAGGTTCGAGTCCCAGCTGGGTCAGCGTTGAGATTTATCTCCGCAAAATTCCCCGCCCTGCCCACGGTCAGTAGGAGACACCGATGGGCTAGGAAAGGCCGCCGTCCGTCGGATGGGATGTTAAGCCGTGGCCCCGTGTGTGAAATAGCCATATCCTGTGCACGTTAAAGAACATACTGGATGGCCTTGACGGGAGGCTATCATCTGTCTCCCAACAGCTGTTCCTGTGGGTCCCCTCCCTCAACCTTCTCTGAGCCTTCGGGGTCCATGTGACCTGGCCATTTAGCCCATGGTGTGCAAAAAAATGCCGCTCAGAGATAAAACAACCCAACCCAGTCATTCAGTAATTCACCACGTAAACTTTCTTATCACGACGACTGAAATTTTCACAGATTGAAATCCAGTTTTCTACGCAACACTAGAGTAATTTTTTTGAACTTATATTCTGCATTTTTCAGCAAGAAATCTTAAAATAAGTTTTTTTTTATAATTTGTGTCTTTATTACATTTTTTTTTCATGTGAGCCATCAATAAATGCAGAAATCTTTGACAGTGTTTTCGTGAAGATGAATTAACTTCAGACCTGGTGAATTTTACAAAGCAGAACACTTGCAAATATTTCACCAACAAACAAACAAACAGAGGCAAACACATTAGACTTATGAGCACTCTGGATTATAGAGAAAAAATTGCCTTGAGCAACGTGGGAAAGGAACTCGTGACCCTTAATAATATTCTTGATCGTATGCTTTTATCAGAGGTACGGTCGCACAAAAAAGTATCCGAACACTCTGGTTGATTACAGAATTCAGAAAAAATATCTGGAGCTTGTACAGCAATTGTACACGCTCCAGTTACCGTTCACAGCAAACTGGAGCGTGTGCAGTTACTGCAACCGCTGCAGTTTGCTGTGAACGGTAACTGCACACGCTCAATATTTCCGTGAGTGAGCCCACACGATCCAGGTCTTTGTGAGCTCACACGATCCAATGTGCTGTGAACATTAACTGCAACCGCTGCAGTTTGCTGTGAACGGTAACTGCACACGCTCAATATTTCCGTGAGTGAGTCCACACGATCCAGGTCTTTGTGAGCTCACACGATCCAATGTGCTGTGAACATTAACCGCAACCGCTGCAGTTTGCTGTGAACGGTAACTGCACACGCTCAATATTTCCGTGAGTGAGCCCACACGATCCAGGTCTTTGTGAGCTCACACGATCCAATGTGCTGTGAACATTAACCGCAACCGCTGCAGTTTGCTGTGAACGGTAACTGCACACGCTCAATATTTCCGTGAGTGAGCCCACACTATCCAGGTCTTTGTGAGCTCACACGATCCAATGTGCTCTGAACATTAACCGCAACCGCTCCAGTTTGCTGTGAACGGTAACTGCACACGCTCAATATTTCCGTGAGTGAGCCCACACGATCCAGGTCTTTGTGAGCTCACACGATCCAATGTACTGTGAACATTAACCGCAACCGCTGCAGTTTGCTGTGAACGGTAACTGCACACGCTCAATATTTCCGTGAGTGAGCCCTCACGATCCAGGTTTTTGTGAGCTCACACGATCCAATGTGCTGTGAACATTAACCGCAAACGCTCCAGTTTGCTGTGAACGGTAACTGCACACGCTCAATATTTCCGTGAGTGAGTCCACACGATCCAGGTCTTTGTGAGCTCACACGATCCAATGTGCTGTGAACATTAACCGCAACCGCTGCAGTTTGCTGTGAACGGTAACTGCACACGCTCAATATTTCCGTGAGTGAGCCCACACGATCCAGGTCTTTGTGAGCTCACACGATCCAATGTGCTGTGAACATTAACCGCAACCGCTGCAGTTTGCTGTGAACGGTAACTGCACACGCTCAATATTTCCGTGAGGGAGCCCACACGATCCAGGTCTTTGTGAGCTCACACGATCCAATGTGCTGTGAACATTAACCGCAACCGCTGCAGTTTGCTGTGAACGGTAACTGCACACGCTCAATATTTCCGTGAGTGAGCCCACACGATCCAGGTCTTTGTGAGCTCACACGATCCAATGTGCTGTGAACATTAACCGCAACCGCTGCAGTTTGCTGTGAACGGTAACTGCACACGCTCAATATTTCCGTGAGGGAGCCCACACGATCCAGGTCTTTGTGAGCTCACACGATCCAATGTGCTGTGAACATTAACCGCAACCGCTGCAGTTTGCTGTGAACGGTAACTGCACACGCTCAATATTTCCGTGAGTGAGCCCACACGATCCAGGTCTTTGTGAGCTCACACGATCCAATGTGCTGTGAACATTAACCGCAACCGCTGCAGTTTGCTGTGAACGGTAACTGCACACGCTCAATATTTCCGTGAGTGAGTCCACACGATCCAGGTCTTTGTGAGCTCACACGATCCAATGTGCTGTGAACATTAACAGCAACCGCTGCAGTTTGCTGTGAACGGTAACTGCACACGCTCAATATTTCCGTGAGTGAGCCCACACGATCCAATGTGCTGTGAACATTAACCGCAACCGCTGCAGTTTGCTGTGAACGGTAACTGCACACGCTCAATATTTCCGTGAGTGAGCCCACACGATCCAGGTTTAGAAATTAGCGATCTGGCAACCTTCGTGTCACGTGACACGAAGGTTGCCAGATCACTAATTTCTAAAAAAATCGTTGCCAGATATTTTTTCTGAATTCTGTAATCAACCATAGTGTTCGGATATTTTTTTGAGCGACTGTACATTTCATCCATCCATGTCAGTGATAGGCTAACTTCGAAGTTGTATAACGTTTAAAAGAAACTTTTTTTTTATGGGAAAAATTAAAGATTTCAATCAATTCTATTTAAATATCGATTTCGAAAAGTATTCCTTCACTCTTTAAAGAGTTATGGAAATTTAAACATTTAGGAACAGAATTTACTTTTGAAGTTAATTGAAATTGAAATAAGAAGTATTAGTTGAAACTATTTCATAAAAAATGACATATTTTAAAAGTGTGCTAAATAATCCCTTCAATATTCGGATAATTTTTTGATAACACATTGCTGCTCTAAAATTTTTTTAATTTCCATACCTGTTTAAATACTGAAAGACTCATCATCATCCTCATCCTCAAGCAGTGGGGCGGGGGTGGCTCAGTCGGTAGCGCGCCAGGCTCGTAATCTGTAGTTCCCAGGTGCGAGTCCCAGCTGGGTCAGCGTTGAGATTTATCTCCGCAAAATTTCCCGCCCTGCCCACGATCAGTAGGGGACACCGATGGGCTTGGGAAGGCCGCCGTCCGTCGGATGGGACGTTAAGCCGTGACCCCATAGGAGAGCCATACTCTGTGCACGTTAAAGAACACGCTGGATGGCCTTGACGGGAGGCTACCATCTGTCTCCCTACAGCTGTTCCAGTGGGTCCCCTCCCCCAACCTTCTCTGAGCCTTCAGGGTACATGTGACCTGGCCATTTAGCCCATGGTGTGCAAAAAAGTGCCGCTCAGAGGTAAAACAACCCAAAATCCTCAAGCAGCCATGGGCTACGGAGGTCCAACCAGACCGTGCAGTTTAATTCTCCAAGCAAGTCTATCCTGAGCTACATCTACTGCATCCGGCCACTGCACACCAATTCTAACAAGGTCCTGTTTGACATTGTCTGCCCACCGCATCCTAGGTCTCCCCTTCTTTCTGAGGCCTTTAGGCACACTGTTCATAACCCTATTCGCCAATCTATAATTATTCATACGGGCAACATGGCCAAACCAACGGAGTCTCTCTCTGCACAATATGCTGCTTAAAGGAGGTTGCAAACTCCTTTGCCTAACCTCATCATTAGTTACAAAGTTGAACCACCTAATGGTCATGGAGACCATTAGGTGGTTCAACTGAAAGACTATTGCTGAAAAAACTGAGATCTCAAAATTATCCTCACACACGTTTCCTCATAAAACGCTTTTTTTTAGAATTTATAGATTTTCGAAATCAACTTTTCTTTGATTAAAAAACGTGGGATGGTCATAATTCAATGGTCACTAAGTGTTTTTTTTGTGAAAGAATTCCGAGAACCAACCACCATGCAATAAAATTAAATACCCCCTCAAGCAGCTGCTTGCCACAGAGGTCTGACAGGAGCCTGTCGGTTTATATGCCATAGTAGAAGATCTGTGAGGATGGCAGGACCTCAGCAGAAAAACGACACACATCCATGCCTTAACCCGGGGCTCGAACCCGGTCCCATTAGATCAATAGCCAAGCGTGCTAACCACTCGGCCACGGGACGGCTAGCATTCTCTAAAATCAAGTTTAGGAGAGAGATCTTTGAAAGCATTTTCACTTGGTGTTTTCATGGAACAATTTTATTTCAATAATGGTCAATCTGTTATTGATATATTTCCGGCTTTAATGTTGGTTAAAATATACTGCCATACAAAAATATTAATTTCTGTGTTATGTGCACGAGAATCTGACTTTGAAGCTCTATAACTTTTCAAATATGCATTTAATTGAAAATGTCACTGAAGACAATTTAAAGATCCCAATCAAATCTATTTAAATCTCGATTTTAAACAATATTCGTTCAGTATTTAAAGAGTTATGGAAGCTGGAATATTTCACAACAGTAACGCGTCTTAAGTTGTTTTGGGTTGAGTTGTTTTACCTCTGAGCGGCACTTTTTTGCACACCATTGGCTAAATGGCCAGGTCACATGGACCCCGAAGGCTCAGAGAAGGTTGGGGGAGGGGACCCACTGGAACAGCTGTTGGGAGACAGATGGTAGCCTCCCGTCAAGGCCATCCATCGTGTTCTTTAACGTTGGGTTGTTTTACCTCTGAGCGGCACTTTTTTGCACACCATGGGCTAAATGGCCAGGTCACAAGGATCCCGAAGGTTCAGAGAAGGTTGGGGGAGGGGACCCACTGGAACAGCTCTTGGGAGACAGATTGTAGCCTCCCGTCAAGGCCATCCAGCGTGTTCTTTAACGTTGGGTTGTTTTACCTCTGAGCGGCACTTTTTTGCACACCATGGGCTAAATGGCTAGGTCACATGGACCCCGAAGTCTCAGAGAAGGTTGGGGGAGGGGACCCACTGGAACAGCTGTTGGGAGACAGATGGTAGCCTCCCGTCAAGGCCATCCAGCGTGTTCTTTAACATTGGGTTCTTTTTCCTCTGAGCGGCACTTTTTTGCACACCATGGGCTAAATGGCCAGGTCACATGGACCCCGAAGGCTCAGAGAAGGGTGGGGGAGGGGACCCACTGGAACAGCTGTTGGGAGACAGATGGTAGCCTCCCGTCAAGGCCATCCAGCGTGTTCTTTAACGTTGGGTTGTTTTACCTCTGAGCGGCACTTTTTTGCACACCATGGGCTAAATGGCCAGATCACATGGACCCCGAAGTCTCAGAGAAGGTTGGGGGAGGGGACCCACTGGAACAGCTGTTGGGAGACAGATGGTAGCCTCCCGTCAAGGCCATCCAGCGTGTTCTTTAACATTGGGTTCTTTTTCCTCTGAGCGGCACTTTTTTGCACACCATGGGCTAAATGGCCAGGTCACATGGACCCCGAAGGCTCAGAGAAGGTTGGGGGAGGGGACCCACTGGAACAGCTGTTGGGAGACAGATGGTAGCCTCCCGTCAAGGCCATCCAGCGTGTTCTTTAACGTTGATTTGTTTTACTTTTTTGGCACTTTTTTGCACACCATGGGCTAAATGGCCAGGTCACGTGGACCCCGAAGCCTCGGAGAAGGTTGGGGGAGGGGGCCCTGTGGGTACACGGCTTAACGTCCCATCTGACGGGCGGCGACCTTCGGGGAATTTTGCGGAGATAAATCTCAACGCTGACCCAGCTGGGACTCGAACCTGGGAACTACAGATTACGAGCCTGGCGCGCTACCGAATGAGCCACCCCCGTCCCCAACGCGTCTTAAGAATTAACGTCAAAAATTAAAACAAAAATAAACATTGTTTCAAACCTATTTTAATAAAATAAATATACATTTAAGAAGTTAGCGAAATGATTATTTCAATTTTTGAGTTAAAAAACATTTTAAAAGTTAAAACTGTAAATTAATTAATTTAAAATATTTCCAATACGACATAAAAGAGTGCTTTTACCTTCAGCGTTATGGTCCTGGGTGGCTCCCTCATTTCCTCCAGTGCCATGATGACTCCCACTTCCCTGATTTCCATGGACATCACTGCAAAACCAAATCAACATCAGCAAAACTACAAAATAATTTCTCTTCATGGTCATAAGCACAAGTTGAAAGGCTTCTACCTTCTTAATTAAACGAACCAGCCGTTTTTCAAGGGAATTATCTCAAGGGAATTCAAGTCTGCCTTCCTTTCCCACGGATATCTGTCTTCCTTCTGTTAGCACCAAGATAAGAGCTTTTTTATTGATAAAGAAAATAACCATTACGTGGCCTTAGAGCACATCGAGACACCAGAAAGTCTTTTTATCAGTAGACAATACTCAGAGCTATTAGTTGTCAGTTTCGCATGTCCTTCCCTTCAGAGAGCTCTCAGCTCACCTGGCAGCTGTATTCATGGCTTGTCATGGAGAGCATGATGTAAGGCTCTTGTCATTACGTTGCTGATGTGTCATTAACTCGTAAATGAGAACTTCCGTTGAGGAGCTTTCGGCTGCGTCCGGGCGAGTCAATAACGCTTCGTTTTCCAAGATGGTGTAAGAGGGGTGGGAGTAAAATTGAAAAGGTTGCAGGAATCAATAACTGATGTGGATCATAATATCAGTTAGAGTAAATAATTGCAGATGAGAATCCAAAACAAGGTGTTTTTTGTTTCTACAGTTGTTTTACCTCTGAGCGGCACTTTTTTGCACACCATGGGCTAAATGACCAGGTCACATGCACCCCGAAGGCTCAGAGAAGGTTGGGGGAGAGGACCCAATGGAACAGCTGTTGGCAGACAGATGGTAGCCTCCCGTCAAAGCCATCCAGCGTGTTCTTTAACCTTTGGGTTGTTTTACCTCTGAGCGGCACTTTTTTTGCACACCGTGGGCTAAATAGCCAGGCCACATGGACCCCGAAGGCTTAGATAAGGTTGGGGGACCCACTGGAACAGCTGTTGGGAGACAGATGGTAGCCACCAATCAAGACGATCCAGCGTGTTCTTTAACGTTGGGTTGTTTTACCTCTGAGCGGCACTTTTTTGCACACCATGGGCTAAACGGCCAGGTCACAAGGACCCAGAAGGCTCAGAGAAGACTGGAGGAGGGGACCCACTGGAACAGCTGTTGGGAGATAGATGGTAGCCTCCCGTCAAGGCTGTCCAGCGTGTTATTTAACGTGCACAGGGTATGTCTCTCCCACACACGGAGCCACGGCTTAACGTCTTATCAGACGGACGGCGGCCGTTCCAAGCCCATCGGTGTCCCCTACTGACCGTGAGCAGGGCGGGGAGTTTTGCGGAGATAAGTCTCAACGCTGATCCAGCGGGGACTCGACCCTGGGAACTACAGATTACGAGCCTGGCGCGCTACCGACTGAGCGAACCCCGCCCCTATTTTTTTCCCCTACATTTCACCGTGTTGTGTAAAAGGAAAGTCACATTAAAAGCTCCTTAACTTTGAAAATAAGTTTTTTTATTCTATTTGAAAATGAACTTTTAATGAAAAACTGTCGCTGAAGATAATCTTAAGATATCAGTCAAATCTTTCTAAATCTCTTTTTATCACAACTTCCGTGTTCTGTTTAAAGAGTTACGGAAGCTGAAACATTCAACTGCAACTTTTGCACTTGAACACTACATTCTATTACTTAAATATCAAATTCTGATAATAATCTGATTTTCATAGACCGAGTGGTTAGTAGTGTGCTTCTCTACTGATCATAGGGAGGGAGGGCGGGGTGGCTCAGTCGGTAGCGCGCCAGGCTCGTAATCTGTAGTTCCCAGGTTCGAGTCCCAGCTGGGTCAGCGTTGAGATTTATCTCCGCAAAATTCCCCGCCCTGCCCACGGTCAGTAGGGGACACCGATGGGCTTGGAAAGGCCGCCGTCCGTCGGATGGGACGTTAAGCCGTGGCCCCATGTGTGGGAGAGCCATACCCTGTGCACGTTAAAGAACACGCTGGATGGCCTTGACGGGAGATTACCATCTGTCTCCCAACAGCTGTTCCAGTGGGTCCCCTCCCCCAACCTTCTCTGAGCCTTCGGGGTCCACGTGACCTGGCCATTTAGCCCATGGTGTGCAAAAAAAGTGCCGCTCAGAGGTAAAACAACCCAACAAACCAACTGATCATAGGTACCTGGGTTCGAGTTATAGGCATGTATGTCTCTTGTGATGAGGTTTTGCCTTCCGCACAGAACTTCTTTATGGAAGTACAGTCGCTGAAAAAAATATCCGAACACTATGGTTGATTACAGAATTCAGAAAACATACCTGGCAACGATTTTTTTTAGAAATTAGTGATCTGGCAACCTTCGTGTCACGTGACACGAAGGTTGCCAGATCACAAAATTTTTTTCTGATCATCAGTATGGGTTTAGAAAAAATGTAGGTACTGAGGATGCTCTATTACAATTGTCTTCCACAGTATGCAGATCTATAAATGATAATTTGAAAACTGTTGTGCTATTTTTGGGCATCAAAAAAAGCGTTTGACTCGGTTTCGCATGATTTGCTGATAAAAAAACTTGAAATGGTTGGAATTCGGGGAAATGTTTTGAAATGGTTGGAAACATATTTGAAAAATAGAATTCAAAGAGTAAAAATGGTAAACTTGTTTAGTAAGGGAATTGAACTAAAATATGGAGTTCCACAGGGTTCTGTGTTGGGGCCAATATTATTTAACGTTTTTATTAACGATCTTTGTAATCTTGAACTTAAAGGAAAAACAATAACTTTCGCTGATGATACAGCTTTGATGTATGCGGCTGACAATGAGAATATTTTAATTGAAGAAATAAATGAAGACTTGGGTAATATTAGAAAATGGTTCTTAAAAAATAAATTGCTCTTGAATATTAATAAAACGAAATATTTATGTTTCAATTTAAAACGTAATAAAGTCGATAAGTTTAAAAATAAATTATTTTATCATTCTGTAAACTGTAAGGACATCAGTGTGCATGTGAAGCAATTGAAAGAGTAGAATATTATAAATATTTGGGCGTATATATAGACAGTCAGTTAAATTGGAATGAACATATTAAATATTAAAAAAAATTAATGGAATAATTCCAAAAATGTTTTATATTAGAAATTTTATGAATCTTACTTTTTTAAAGCTTATATATAATGCTTGGGTTAAGTCATATTTAAGTTATGGAATAATATTTTGGGGAGGAATGTTTTATAGTAATATTAAATCCTTAGTTACTATTCAAAATAGAGTAATTAGATGTATATTAAGAAAAAGAAAATATGATAGTATTAAATATTTTTATAATGATCTTCAAATTTTACCACTACGGAAAATGTATATTTATAATGTGATCTTATATTTAAAAAAGCACTATAGAGAAAGTGATATTAAAAATGTAATGCAGAATACCAGAACAACTGCACATATTAATTTCATTGTACAGTCGCTCAAAAAAGTATCCGAACACTGTGGTTGATTACAGAATTCAAAAAAAATATCTGGCAAGGATTTTTTTTTTTTTTTTGAAATTAGTGATCTGACAACCTTCGTGTCACGTGACACGAAGGTTCACTAATTTCTAAAAAAATCGTTGCCAGATATTTTTTCTGAATTCTGAAATCAACCCTAGTGTTCGGATACTTTTTTGAGCGACTGTACCACTGCCGAAGAAAACTATTTCGCAAAAACGTTATATATTTTTGGCGCCTAAAATATTTAACAGTTTACCTGAAACTATAAAGGATGAAATAAATTCTTTTACGTTTTCTCGAAAACTAAGAGATTGGATTTGTAATATAGATGATATAGAAAAATTTCTTTAGGTTGGGGGGGTTTTTCCCCTATATTTCTGATTGTAAAATTTTCTTTTTATTTGTTTGCTTATGATGTTAAATTTTTGAATAAAAATTGGTGTATTTAGAGTTTATTATTGATTCTGTTACTATGTTGTTGAAGTAACCATGACAGAAAATATTAATATGGTAATATACTTAAAATGTTGTTTCTAATGTTTATATGTTTTTTTATTTTAACCTTATACTCCGCGTGCGAGTCTATGAACTCTTATGGAGTTGTACATTTCCAAAATTTTTGTAAATACTTATATTGTATCAAAATTTAATATAAATGGAAATAAAGGATACTACTACTACGCTCCAGATATTTTTCCTGAATTCTGTAATCGCGTGACACACGAAGGTTGCCAGATCACTAATTTCTAAAAAAATCGTTGTCAGATATTTTTTCTGTAATCTGTAATCAACCATAGTGTTCGGATACTTTTTTGAGCGACTGTACCGTCTGACAGGTTGACCATCACTATCCCATCGGTTAATCCTTTCAGAATAATTCAGTGTCAGATGTTCTGGCAGGTTATTAAACTGTAATTACTCTTACTTTATCTAAAATGGTAACGACCAACCTCCAGGAGACACAATGGCCAGGTATGCAAATCTACTATCGCAACTACTATGACAACAAAGCATTTATTAGTCGGACATCTGAACCAAAACAGCTGCCATAACAGCCGTTGCTATTTACTATCTGATTTAGACGATATTTAACTCCACTATAAATGTTGTGGTCAGTTTTTAGTCGAACACTTCAGCCACCAAACGAAAAAGAATGTCTCACACTCTGCTGATTTTGATTTCGGTTGCAGCGCTTTGGATTCTTCCTGGCTTCGTGAAAGGTACGAAAGCTCATCATTTCTTTTGCATGTAAAATCAACGGTCTATTGATTCGGCTCAATTTCTTTGTTATATCTATAGTAACTCAGATACAGAAGTAACTTTTTCAAAATGCTTTTTATTAAAAAATGTATCTGAAGATCATTTAAGGATCTCAATCAAATCCTTTTCAATTTCCATTTCCAATAATATGCGTCAGTTTTTAAAAAGTTATGAAAGCTGAAACGTTTAGCAAGTTAGGGCTAACTAACTAAATCTAAACGTTTAGTAAGTTAGAATTAATTAAAATTAAACATTTAGCAAGTTAGTTAACTAAAGATAACATTTAGCAAGTTAGGGCTAACTATAAATCTAAACATTTAGTAAGTTAGAATTAACTAAAACTAAACATTCAGCATGTTTGCTAACTAAAGATAACATTTAGCAAGTTAGGGTTAACTAACTAAATCTAAACGCTTAGTAAGTTAGAATTAATTAAAATTAAACATTTAGCAAGTTAGCTAACTAAAGATAACATTTGGCAAGTTAGGGCTAACTAAATCTAAACGTTTAGTAAGTTAGAATTAACTAAAACTAAACATTTAGCATGTTAGCTAACTAAAGATAACATTTAGCAAGTTAGGGCTAACTAACTAAATCTAAACGCTTAGTAAGTTAGAATTAACTGAAACTAAACATTTAGCAAGTTATCTAACTAAAGATAACATTTCGCAAGTTAGGGCTAACTACCTAAATCTAAACGTTTAGTAAGTTAGAATTAATTAAAATTAATCATTTAGCAAGTTAGCTAACTAAAGATAACATTTATCAAGTTAGGGCTAACTAAATCTAAACGTTTAGTAAGTTAGAATTAACTAAAACTAAACATTTAGCATGTTAGCTAACTAAAGATAACATTTAGCAAGTTAGGGCTAACTAACTAAATCTAAACGTTTAGTAAGTTAGAATTAATTAAAACTAAACATTTAGCAAGTTAGCTAACTAAAGATAACATTTAGCAAGTTAGGGCTAACTATAAATCTAAACATTTAGTAAGTTAGAATTAACTAAAACTAAACATTCAGCATGTTTGCTAACTAAAGATAACATTTAGCAAGTTAGGGCTAACTAACTAAATCTAAACTTTCAGTAAGTTAGAATTAACTAAAATTAAACATTTAGCAAGTTAGCTAACTAAAGCTAAACATTTAGCAATTTGACTTGTTCTGCAAATCATCACTCAAAAATGGCAAAAAATTAATACAATTACTACACGAATTGCTAAAAATACTCTTATACGTGTTTAAGTTTAGTATAACGGTTATTGATTTCGTTACAATTTGCATTTTTTTTTTCACTTTCCAGAGCAATTATTTAATCTGGAATTGTTGCTGCTAAATATTCCAATTTCAGTAACTCTAAATATCGAACGAATTCTGCTTGAAATGCATATTGAAATAGATTTGATTGAGATATTTCAAATATCTCCAGTCACATTTTTTCACAGAAAGCTCATTTAGAAATTAGTTAGTTCTGTATCAGAGTTACCATTCACCGTAACATGCAACTATATCTAATTAAGCGACCTCTAGATGTATATTACATTGCATGAAAAGTTTTACAATTGCATTTATTAAAAATGCCAAATTGTTTATTGAATACAGTTTATTGTAACTATTTTATACCTTTTCATTCGCGTGATTTCTGATTCGTCGGTAGCGCGCCAGTCTCGTAATCTGCAGTTTCCAGGTTCGAGTCCCAGTTGAGCCACCGTTGAGATTTATCTCCGCAACACTCCCCGCCCTGTCAACGGTCAGTAGGGGACACCGATGGACTTGGAAAGGCCTCCGTCCGTCGGATGGGACGTTAAGCCGTGGCTCCGTGTGTGGGAGAGACATAACCTGTGCAGGTTAAAGAACACTCTGGATAGTCTTGACGGGAGGCTACCATCTGCTTCCGAACAGCTGTTCCAGTGGATCCCCTCCCCCAACCTTCTCTGAGCCTTCGGGGTCCATGTGACCTGGCCATTTAGCCCATGGTGTGCAAAAAAGTGTCGCTCAGAGGTAAAACAACCCAACGTAAAGAACACGCTGGATGGCCTTGACGGGAGGCTACCATCTGTCTCCCAACAGCTGTTCCAGTGGGTCCCCTCCCCCAACCTTCTCTGAGCCTTAGGGGTCCTTGTGACCTGGCCATTTAGCCCATGGTGTGCAAAAAAGTGTCACTCAGAGGTAAAACAACCCAACGTTAAAGAACACGCTGGATGGCCTTGACGGGAGGCTACCATCTGTCTCCCAACAGCTGTTTCAGTGGGTCCCCTCCCCCAACCTTCTCTGAGCCTTAGGGGTCCTTGTGACCTGGCCATTTAGCCCATGGTGTGCAAAAAAGTGTCACTCAGAGGTAAAACAACCCAACGTTAAAGAACACGCTGGATGGCCTTGACGGGAGGCTACCATCTGTCTCCCAACAGCTGTTCCAGTGGGTCCCCTCCCCCAACCTTCTCTGAGCCTTAAGGGTCCTTGTGATCAGGCCATTTAGCCGATTGTGTGCAAAAAAGCGCCGCTCAGAGGTAAAAAAAACCCAACGTTAATGAACACGCTGGATGGTTGGTTGGTTGGCTGTTTTACCTCTCAGCGGCACTTTTTTGCACACAATGGGCTAAATGGGCAGGTCACATGGACTCCGAAGGCTCAGAGAAGGTTGGGGGAGGAGATCCACTGGAACGGTTGTTGGGACACGCTAGAGGCCTTGACGGGAGGCTACCATCTGTCTCCCAACAGCTGTTCCAGTGGTTCCCTCCCCCAACTTTCTCTGAGCCTTCGAGGTCCTTGTGACCTGGCCATTTAGCCCATGGTGTGCAAAAAAGTGCCGCTCAGAGGTAAAACAATCCAACGTAAAAGAACACATTGGATGGCCTTGACGGGAGGCTACCATCTGCCTCCCAACAGCTGTTCCAGTGGATCCCCTTCCCCATCCTTCTCTGAGCCTTCGGGGTCTTTGTAACCTGGTCATTTAGCCCATTGTGTGCAAAAAAGTGTCGCTCAGAGGTAAAACAATCTCCAACGTAAAAGAACACATTGGATGGCCTTGACGGGAGGCTACCATCTGCCTCCCAACAGCTGTTCCAGTGGATCCCCTTCCCCATTCTTCTCTGAGCCTTCGGGGTCTTTGTGACCTGGTCATTTAGCCCATTGTGTTCCAAAAATTGCCGCTCAGAGGTAAAACATCTAATCTACTTAGTGCTAGTTTCTATTAATTCATGATTCGTAATGATCCATGTTTGTGCTTCTTTCAGGAGGTCTTGAAGATCATTGCTTAAGGAATGGTTTCGGAAAATGTTCTACAGCGAAACTGTGCGAAAGGGAGAAATCTGGGGTGAAGCACCACACACTTTGTCCGACTGAAGGAGTGTTCCCTGAACAGTTAGTCTGCTGCGAAAAACGTAAGTGTCGTTTTCGGTTTCTTTAATATTTACCAATGGTGAAAGTAGATTTAAATTTCTTACCAATACGGTACGCTTCAAAGCATAGCTATGTGCTAAATATCACGCATAGGCGGTCACTCCACTGAACTTATCTTACAAGGGTAATAAATTGAAGTGTATGGTGACATAAGTACAGTTTCTCAGGGTTTACCCCGGCTCGGCCAACGGTACCGGTAGGGGACACCGATGGGCTTGGAAAGACCGCCGTCCGTCGGATAGGACGATAAGGCGTGGCGCCGTATGCGGGAGAGTCATACCCTGTGCATGTTAAAGAACACGCTGGATGGCCTTGACGGGAGGCTACCACCTGTCTCCCAACAGCTGTTCCAGTGGGTCCTCTCCCCCAACCTGATCTGAACCTTCGGGGTCCATGTGACCTGGCCATTTAGCCCACGGTTTTCAAAAAAGTGCCGCTCAGAGGTAAAACAACCCATCGTTAAAGAACACGCTGGATGGCCTTTACGGGAGGCTACCATCTATCTCCCAACAGCTGTTCCAGTGGGTCCCCTCCCCCAACCTTCTCTGAGCCTACGGGGTCCGTGTGACCTGGCCATCTAGCCCACGGTGTGCAAAAAAGTGCCGCTCAGAGGTAAAACAACCCAACGTTAAAGAACACGCTGGATGGCCTTGACGAGAGGCTACCATCTGTCTCCTAACAGCTGTTCCAGTGGGTTCCCTCCCCCAACCTTATTTGAGCATTCGGGGTCCATGTGACCTGGCCATCTAGCCCACGGTGTGCAAAAAAGTGCCGCTCAGAGGTAAAACAACCCAACGTTAAAGAACACGCTGGATGGCCTTGACGGGAGGCTACCATCTGTCTCCTAACAGCTGTTCCAGTGGGTTCCCTCCCCCAACCTTCTCTGAGCCTTCGGGGTCCTTGTGACCTGGCCCTTTAGCCCGTGGTGTGCAAAAAAGCGACGCTCAGAAGTAAAACAACCCAACCCAACCTTCCCTCCTTTTATGGTGGGGGGGAGTAGAAAGAATAGCGTGTTTTGAGGAGGTAGCCCACGATATTGAATACATCACGAGTTTTCATTTGGTCTAACCCCCCCCCCCCCCCGTAAAATTTACGCCCATTGTTTTCGGGAAAGGATGTCGGAAGGTGAAACTCGACCTAGCCCAAAAATTCCCCGCCCTGCCCACGGTCAGTAGGGGACACCGATGGGCTTGGAAAGGCCGCCGTCCGTCGGATGGGACGTTAAGCCTTGGCCCCGTGTGCGGGAGAGCCATACCCTGTGCACGTTAAAGAACACGCTGGATGGCTTGACGGGAGGCTACCATCTGTCTCCCAACAGCTGTTCCAGTGGGTCCCCTCCCCCAACCTTCTCTGAGCCTTCGGGGTCCATGTGACCTGGCCATTTAGCCCATGGTGTGCAAAAAAGTGCCGCTCAGAGGTAAAACAACTCAACTCAACGACCTAGCCCATAACAGTCCCCATATCACAAGCTTCCATTTGACATCAAAGTCGTAAGTGTGGCCTCTGGCTTTCGGCAGATAAAGTGCAAGTACCATTTTCACATTTCTCCTTTTTTAGAGAAAGGGAATCAATGGGGTTCGAATATATTTTGTAGCCTATGACCCTCCCGGCGTGGCAAGCTTTCATTTTTCATCGTTTTGACAACAAACCGACAAATGGCGATGGAAAAGTAATTCGGACAGCAATTAGGGAGATAGGTACAGTCGCTCAAAAAAGTATCCGAACATTAGGGTTGATTACAGAATTCAGAAAAAATATCTGGCAACGTTTTTTTTTGGAAATTAGTGATCTGGCAACCTTCGTGTCACGTGACACGAAGGTTGACAGATCGCTAATTAATAAAAAAAAATCGTTGCCAGATATTTTTCTGAATTCTGTAATCAACCGTAGTGACGTGACACGAAGGTTGCCAGATCACCAATTTCTAAAAAAAAATCGTTGCTGGATATTTTTTCTGAATTCTGTAATCCACCATAGTGTTCGGATACTTTTTTGAGCGACTGTAGGTGGTCATATTATTTTGATACTAGATCGTGTGGGCTCACTCACGGAAATATTGAGCGTGTGCAGTTACCGTTCACAGCAAACTGGAGCGTGTACAGTTGCTGTACACACTCCAGATATTTTTCCTGAATTCTGTAATCACGTGACACGAAAGGTTGCCAGATCACTAATTCCTAAAAAAAAATCGTTGCCAGATATTTTTTCTGAATTCTGTAAGCAACCATAGTGTTCGGATACTTTTTTGAGCGACTGTACAATAAAAGCTTCGTTATCCTGCAGGCCTGGGGGGAAAAATGAAAGGATTTGGGGGGGGGGGGGGGGGCAAGAGACTGGATTTTCATTTCAGTATAACATTTCCTCCTCAGTTTCAGAGGTCTTTAAAATTTTCTTTAAGAATGCATGAAATATATCAAAGTTTAATTATTTTTGATTCCATTACCTTAAAGGTGGGCAGTATGCCAACAACCCCCCCCCCCCCCCACCTAGATCATTAGGACATTCCGGTTATTTAAATTTTTCTGTTTACTGAAAGTCCCAATCAACATAGGAAAAGAAACAATGGATAAGAATTAGTTAATAATTCTGAAAAAAATTAATCGCCGACACGGCGGGAATCGAACCCGCAACTCTGCAGATTCATGCCAGAGCGCGCTACTTCTGAAAAAAATTCATCGCCGACACGACGGGAATCGAACCCGCAACTCTGCAGATTCATGCCAGAGCGCGCTACTTCTGAAAAAAAAATTCATCGCCGACACGGCGGGAATCGAACCCGCAACTCTGCAGATTCATGCCAGAGCGCGCTACTTCTGAAAAAAAAATTCATCGCCGACACGGCGGGAATCGAACCCGCAACTCTCCAGATTCATGCCAGAGCGCGCTACTTCTGAAAAAAAAATTAATCGCCGACACGGCGGGAATCGAACCCGCAACTCTCCAGATTCATGCCAGAGCGCGCTACTTCTGAAAAAAAAAATTCATCGCCGACACGGCGGGAATCGAACCCGCAACTCTCCAGATTCATGCCAGAGCGCGCTACTTCTGAAAAAAAAAAAAAAAAAATTCATCGCTGACACGGCGGGAATCGAACCCGCAACTCTCCAGATTCATGCCAGAGCGCGCTACTTCTGAAAAAAAAAATTCATCGCCGACACGGCGGGAATCGAACCCGCAACTCTCCAGATTCATGCCAGAGCGCGCTACTTCTGAAAAAAAAATTCATCGCCGACACGGCGGGAATCGAACCCACAACTCTCCAGATTCATGCCAGAGCGCGCTACTTCTGAAAAAAAAATTCATCGCCGACACGGCGGGAATCGAACCCGCAACTCTCCAGATTCATGCCAGAGCGCGCTACTTCTGAAAAAAAAAAAAAAAAATTCATCGCTGACACGGCGGGAATCGAACCCGCAACTCTCCAGATTCATGCCAGAGCGCGCTACTTCTGAAAAAAAAAAAAAAAAAAATTCATCGCTGACACGGCGGGAATCGAACCCGCAACTCTCCAGATTCATGCCAGAGCGCGCTACTTCTGAAAAAAAAAAAAAAAAAAAATCATCGCCGACACGACGGGAATCGAACCCGCAACTCTCCAGATTCATGCCAGAACGCGCTTCTTCTGAAAAAAAAAAAAAAAAAAAAATTCATCGCCGACACGGCGGGAATCGAACCCGCAACTCTCCAGATTCATGCCAGAGCGCACTACTTCTGAAAAAAAAAAAAAAAAAAAAAAAAAATCATCGCCGACACGGCGGGAATCGAACCCGCAACTCTCCAGATTCATGCCAGAGCGCGCTACTTCTGAAAAAAAAAAAAAAAAAAAAATTCATCGCCGACACGGCGGGAATCGAACCCGCAACTCTCCAGATTCATGCCAGAGCGCGCAAACTAATGTTTGAAGTCTATTTCGACAGGTAATCTGTGTATTTACTACGGATGGATAAGAATTAGTTTTAAAACCAAAATTGTGGATGCGTAAACCATATTGTAACCAACATAAACACTATACTGAATATAATAATAATAATCTTTCTTTTATTCCGCCAGTCGATACAATTGATTCCTTTTACATAGCATAATTATCTAATAACAATTAATATATACATGAGAAAAACTGAGAAGTGAAATAGCTGAGAAATATCAATTGCCTCAGAAAAGGTAAATAACAATCATATTAAATATTGGTGTTTAATAGGAAAGGCGAAACAAAAAAAGGAGAGCATTGGAAGCTGACGCTTATTTTTAGTTAATGCTCCCTATTTCCTTTAGTATGTAAATAAATAAAAAAAATAATAAATACCCCCTCAAGCAGCTGCTTGCCACAGAGGTCTGACAAGAGCCTGCCAGTTTATATGCCAGAGTAGAAGGTCTGAGAGGATGGCAGGACCTCAGCAGAAAAACGAAATACACACACCCATACCTTACCCAGGGCTCGAACCCAGGTCCCTTAGATCAGTAGCCAAGCGTGCTAACAACTCGGCCATGGGACGGCTTTAGTATGTAAGAACAATAAAAAATAAAGTGGAGTTTATTACAAAAAACGAACTGATTATATTGTATTATAACATCAATTCAAACTGAACATTTGTTCATTACATTGAATAGGATAGATCATTTGTGAATTCAAATGTAGATGATGTAGTTGCAATCCAGCAGAAATCTCTGCAGCATCTTCTTGATGTTGCTTACAAGCCTGCTGTCTTTTAACTAAGAAGTTCGCCTGAAGAATATACACCTAAATTGATACGAAAAAGTCAGAATGCCCAGGGTGTTGGCTTAATCGGTAGCGCGCCAGATTCCTAATCTGCAGATCTCAGGTTCGAGTCTCAGCTGGGTTAGCGTGGAGATTTATCTCCGCAAAATTCCCCGCCCTGCCCACGGTCAGAAGGGGACACCGATGGGCTTAAAAAGGCCGCCGTCCGTCGGATGGGACGTTAAGCCATGGCCCCGTGTGTGTGTGAGCCATAACCTGTGCACGTTAAAGAACACGTTGGATGGCCTTGACGGGAGGCTACCATCTGTCTTCCAACGGCTGTTCCAGTGGGCCCCCTCCCCCAACCTTCTCTGAGCTTTCGGGGTCTTTGTGACCTGGCCATTTAGCCCAGGATGTGCAAAAAAGTACCACTCAGAGGTAAAACAACCCAACGTTAAAGAACACGCTGGATGGCCTTGACGTGTGGCTACCATCTGTCTCCCAACGGCTGTTCCAGTGGGCCCCCTCCCCCAACCTTCTCTGAGCTTTCGGGGTCTTTGTGACCTGGCCATTTAGCCCAGGATGTGCAAAAAAGTACCACTCAGAGGTAAAACAACCCAACGTTAAAGAACACGCTGGATGGCCTTGACGGGAGGCTACCATCTGTCTCCCAACAGTTGTTCCAGTGGGTCCCCTCCCCAACCTTCTCTGAGCCTTCGAAGTCCATGTGACCTGGCCATTTAGCCTATGGTGTGCAAAAAAGTGACGCTCAGAGGTAAAAACAACCCAACGTTAAAGAACACGCTGGATGGCCTTGACGGGAGACTACCATCTGTCTCCCAACAGCTGTTCCAGTGGGTCCCCTCCCCCAACCTTCTCTGAGCCTTCGAAGTCCATGTGACCTGGCCATTTAGCCTATGGTGTGCAAAAAAGTGACGCTCAGAGGTAAAACAACCCAACGTTAAAGAACACGCTGGATGGCCTTGACGGGAGACTACCATCTGTCTCCCAACAGCTGTTCCAGTGGGTCCCCTCCCCCAACCTTCTCTGAGCCTTCGAGGTCCATGTGACCTGGCCATTTAGCCCATGGTGTGCAAAAAAGTGCCGCTCAGAGGTAAAACAACCCAACGTTAAAGAACACGCTGGATGGCCTTGACGGGAGACTACCATCTGTCTCCCAACAGCTGTTTCCAGTGGGTCCCCTCCCCCAACATTCTCTGAGCCTTCGAGGTCCATGTGACCTGGCCATTTAGCCCATGGTGTGCAAAAAAAGTGCCGCTCAAAGGTAAAACAACCCAACGTTAAAGAACACGCTGGATGGCCTTGACGGGAGGATACCATCTGTCTCCCAACAGCTGTTCCAGTGGGTCCCCTCCCCCAACCTTCTCTGAGTCTTCGAGGTTCATGTGACCTGGCCATTTAGCCCATGGTGTGCAAAAAAGTGCCGCTCAGAGGTAAAACAACCCAACGTTAAAGAACACGCTGGATGGCCTTGACGGGAGACTACCATCTGTCTCCCAACAGCTGTTTCCAGTGGGTCCCCTCCCCCAACATTCTCTGAGCCTTCGAGGTCCATGTGACCTGGCCATTTAGCCCATGGTGTGCAAAAAAAGTGCCGCTCAAAGGTAAAACAACCCAACGTTAAAGAACACGCTGGATGGCCTTGACGGGAGGATACCATCTGTCTCCCAACAGCTGTTCCAGTGGGTCCCCTCCCCCAACCTTCTTTGAGCCTTCGAGGTCCTTGTGACCTGGCCATTTAGCCCATGGTGTGCAAAAAAGTGCCGCTCAGAGGTAAAACAACCCAACGTTAAAGAACACGCTGGATGGCCTTGACGGGAGACTACTATCTGTCTCCCAACAGCTGTTTCCAGTGGGTCCCCTCCCCCAACATTCTCTGAGCCTTCGAGGTCCATGTGACCTGGCCATTTAGCCCATGGTGTGCAAAAAAAGTGCCGCTCAAAGGTAAAACAACCCAACGTTAAAGGACACACTGGATGGCCTTGACAGGAGGCTACCATCTGTCTTCCAACAGCTGTTCCAGTAGATCCCCTCTCCCAACCTTCTCTGAGCCTTCGAGGTCCATGTGACCTGGCCATTTAGCCCATGGTGTGCAAAAAAGTGCCGCTCAGAGGTAAAACATCCCAACGTTAAAGAACACGCTGGATGTCCTTGACGGGAGACTACCATCTGTCTCCCAACAGCTGTTTCCAGTGGGTCCCCTCCCCCAACTTTCTCTGAGCCTTCGAGGTCCATGTGACCTGGCCATTTAGCCCATGGTGTGCAAAAAAAGTGCCGCTCAAAGGTAAAACAACCCAACGTTAAAGAACACGCTGGATGGCCTTGACGGGAGGATACCATCTGTCTCCCAACAGCTGTTCCAGTGGGTCCCCTCCCCCAACCTTCTTTGAGCCTTCGAGGTCCTTGTGACCTGGCCATTTAGCCCATGGTGTGCAAAAAAGTGCCGCTCAGAGGTAAAACAACCCAACGTTAAAGAACACGCTGGATGGCCTTGACGGGAGACTACTATCTGTCTCCCAACAGCTGTTTCCAGTGGGTCCCCTCCCCCAACATTCTCTGAGCCTTCGAGGTCCATGTGACCTGGCCATTTAGCCCATGGTGTGCAAAAAAAGTGCCGCTCAAAGGTAAAACAACCCAACGTTAAAGGACACACTGGATGGCCTTGACAGGAGGCTACCATCTGTCTTCCAACAGCTGTTCCAGTAGATCCCCTCTCCCAACCTTCTCTGAGCCTTCGAGGTCCATGTGACCTGGCCATTTAGCCCATGGTGTGCAAAAAAGTGCCGCTCAGAGGTAAAACATCCCAACGTTAAAGAACACGCTGGATGTCCTTGACGGGAGACTACCATCTGTCTCCCAACAGCTGTTTCCAGTGGGTCCCCTCCCCCAACATTCTCTGAGCCTTCGAGGTCCATGTGACCTGGCCATTTAGCCCATGGTGTGCAAAAAAAGTGCCGCTCAAAGGTAAAACAACCCAACCCAACCCAGACTTTAATCTCCAAGTAATACACCGATGTATTTGTAGCACAATATTTGAGTTCCAAGAAGTATCCAGAATTACTTACAGCACGTATCCCAACATCAGTTGAAAAATGACGTATCCAATTTGTGAACTCCAACTCTGAATTTACGGATACCTCTGCACACAAACGAAGAGGATTAAAATGCAGTGATGTATTCTTTCTGACTTTTTTATTATAGTTTATAATTACAATTTAAAAGAATCGTAGATGAATATTGAATCTAAGAAAAGTTTATTTTATTTAGTGAAGAACAATATTGGCGACTGCCAGCGTGTCGGAGGCCTCTGCATGTCGTGGTGCGCTGATTGGATCCATTATGTCGATAGCAGATGTCCAGACCAAAAAGCTGATTGTCTGCAGCCCAAAGGAAATTGCAGTTACTGCTGCAGATTAATAATGTGAAAGCGAAGAAGACTCCGTCAGCAAATTTTAATGTATCTTTACCGTGTAAAGGAAATAGAGTTTGTACAGTCGCTCATAAAAGTATCCGAACACTATGGTTGATTACAGAATTCAGAAAAAATATCTGGCAACGATTTTTTTTTTGCAAATTAGTGATCTGGCAAATTTCGTGTCACGTGACCGTTCACAGCAAACTGGAGCGGTTGCGGTTAATGTTCACAGCGCATTGGATCGTGTGAGCTCACAAAAACCTGGATCGTGTGGGCTCACTCACGGAAATATTGAGCGTGTGCAGTTACCATTCACAGCAAACTGGAGCGTGTGCAGTAACTGCATACGCTCCAGTTTGCTGTGAACGATAACTGGAGCGTGTACAGTTGTACACGTTCCAGATATTTTTTCTGAATTCTATAATCAACCATAGTGTTCGGATATTTATTTGAGCGACTGTATTACGCATGCGCATTCACAGCATACGACTCCGTATTTTGTCGATGGGAATGTAACCTCGAAGCGTTGTAACATCTAAAATATGCATTCAATGAGAAAAATGTGACCAAAGGTAAATAGATTTGATTACGATCTTTAAGTCTCGATTTTAAACAATATTTGTTCAATATTTAAATAATTTTGGAAGCTGTAATATTTAATAACAAAACTGCATCTTAAGAACTTACCCCAGAAAATAGGGCGGGGGTGGCTCAGTCGGTAGCGCGCCAGGCTCGTAATCTGTAGTTCCCAGGTTCGAGTCCCAGCTGGGTCAGCGTTGAGATTTATCTCCGCAAAATTTCTCCGCCCTGCCCACGGTCAGTAGGGGACACCGATGGGCTTGGAAAGGCCGCCGTCCGTCGGATGGGACGTTAAGCAGTGGCCCCGTGTGCGGGAGAGCCACACCCTGTGCATGTTAAAGAACACAGTGGATGGCCTTGACGGGAGGCTAACATCTGTCTCCCAACAGCTGTTCCAGTGGGTCCCCTCCCCCAACCTTTTCTGAGCCTTCGGGGTCCATGTGACCTGGCCATTTAGCCCATGGTGTGCAAAAAAGCGCCGCTCAGAGGTAAAGCAATCCAATTCCCAGAAAAAAATTAAAATTTGAATAATAAGTATTGTTTGAAACCATTTTATAAAGCATTTTAATATTTTAGAAGTTTGCACAATGATTTTTTTTCAGTTCTTGTTCTTGAAAATTATAAATGATTTTTATAGAACAATATCTGAACGAATATTGTTGAAAATCGATATTTAAATAGATTTAATTATGATCCTTAATTTCAGTCACATTTTTACATTAAATGTATATTTTAGAAGTTATAGAGTCTGAAAGTTTGATTCCCATTAACATAATATGGAAATTTTATATTTTCGTAGAGTGGTGTATTAATAGATACTCTGTTTATAGTTTTTAAATACGCAAATAAAGTTTTAAGGACTTGAAAATCAGTTTATTTTACTCAAGTACATATTATATATGTAGTACACACACACAAAACACAAAAAGACTGAGGTGTCGGTACAGTCACTGAAAAAAATATCCGAACACTATGGTTGATTACAGAATTCGGAAAAAATATCTGGCAAAGATATATTTTTTTAGAAATTAGTGATCTGGCAACCTTCGCTCATCAGGAAAATAAATATAAGGCAACGATTTTTTTTTTCCAAATAGAAATTAGTGATCTGGCAACCTTCGTGTAGCAGGAAAAATATCTGGCAACGATTTTTTCCCGATATTCTGGAAACCTTCGTGTATCAGGAAAAAAAAAAAAAGAAAGAAATCTGTCAATGTTTTTTTTTTTTTTTTTTTAAAAATTAGTGATCTGACAACCTTCTTGTCACGTGACACGAAGGTTGCCACATCACTAATTTCTAAAGAAATCTTTGCCAGATATTTTTTCTGAATTCTGTAATCAACCATCATCATCCTCAAGCAGCCATGGGCTACGGAGGTCCAACCAGACCGTGCAATTTAGTTCTCCAAGCAAGTCTATCCTGAGCTACATCTACTGCATCTGGCCACGGCACACCAATTCTAACAAGGTCCTGTTTGACATTGTCTGCCCACCGCATCCTAGGTCTCCCCTTCTTTCTGAGGCCTTTAGGCACACTGTTCATAACCCTATTCGCCAATCTATAATTATCCATACGGGCAACATGGCCAAACCAACGGAGTCTCTCTCTGCACAATATGCTGCTTAAAGGAGGTTGCAAACTCCTTTCGGATACTTTTTTGAGCGACTGTAGGTGGTCATATTATTTTGATACCAGATCGTGTGGGCTCACTCACGGAAATATTGAGCGTGTGCAGTTACCATTCACAGCAAACTGGAGCGTGTGCAGTAACTGCACACGCTCCAGTTTGCCGTGAACGGTAACTGGAGCGTGTACAGTTGCTGTACACGCTCCAGATATTTTTCCTGAATTCTGTAATCACGTGACACGAAGGTTGCCAGATCACTAATTTCTAAAAAGATCGTTGCCAGATATTTTTTCTGAATTCTGTAAGCAACCATAGTGTTCGGATACTTTTTTGAGCGACTGTAGGTGGTCATATTATTTTGATACTAGATCGTGTGGGCTCACTCACGGAAATATTGAGCGTGTGCAGTTACCGTTCACAGCAAACTGGAGCGTGTGCAGTAACTGCACACGCTCCAGTTTGCTGTGAACGGTAACTGGAGCGTGTAGAGTTGCTGTACACGCTCCAGATATTTTTCCTGAATTCTGTAATCACGTGACACGAAGGTTGCCAGATCACTAATTTCTAAAAAAAAATCGTTGCCAGATATTTTTTCTGAATTCTGTAATCAACCTAGCGTTCGGATATTTATTTCAGCTACTGTACATAACTGACACAAGAATTACAGTAAATTTAAATTTTTTTTCTGCAAACGCTGAAATCCATAATGTGTACTTAGACATTTTCGGAACAAGAACAGTTTTGGTTCCCAACGATATTCTCCCACGAAAAAGTAAACAACACAACAGATTTCTGCATTTGTTTCTTCTGAAGAGAGAGGAAGATGCGAGATGAACACATTACTCCGAGCAAAGATGATTGCGATGAGAGGATCGACGGATTCGTGATGGAGGCGTCATCTCCTTACGATCGAATTCTCCACAGCTGGCAACATACTCTCCCCGCGGGGCAGTCCCCGTCCCTCGGGAAGCAGCATCGGTTGACGGGTCGGCACATCCGTGGGGGCGGACACCCACACCAACCGAGATCTGGATTCAGGGAGAAAACAAACAACATCGCATTAATCAAACATTGGGGGATAAATGAGAAACGATTCTTAATAACATTTCCAAATCTGTTTGTTTTGATTCATCGCCGGAACAACTGATTGAAATAATTCTACCAAACTCTAGGGCAACGGCAGTGGGGGGGGGGGGGGGGAGAAGGTAGGGTTGGGTTGTTTTACCTCTTAGCGGCACTTTTTTTGCACACTATGGGTTAAATGGCCAGGTCACAAGGACCCGAAGGCTCAGAGAAGGTTTGGGGAGGGGACCCACTGGAACAGCTGTTGGCAGACAGATGGTAGCCTCCCGTGAAGGCCATCCAGCGTGTTCTTTAACGTTGGGTTGTTTTACCTCTGAGCGGCACTTTTTTGTAAACTATGGGTTAAATGTCCAGGTCACAAGGACCCCGAAGGCTCAGAGAAGGTTTGGGGAGGGGACCCACTGGAACAGCTGTTGGCAGACAGATGGTAGCCTCCCGTCAAGGCCATCCAGCGTGTTCTTTAACGTTGGGTTGTTTTACCTCTGAGCGGCACTTTTTTGCAAACCATGGGTTAAATGGCCAGGTTACATGGATCCGAAGGCTCGGAGAAGGTTGGGGGACCCACTGGAACAGCTGATGGGAGACAGATGGTAGCCTCCCGTCAAGGCCATCCAGTGTGTTCTTTAACGTTTGGTTGTTTTACCTCTGAGCAGCCCTTTTTTGCAAACCATGGGTTAAATGGCCAGGTTACATGGATCCGAAGGCTCGGAGAAGGTTGGGGGACCTACTGGAACAGCTGATGGGAGACAGATGGTAGCCTCCCGTCAAGGCCATCCAGTGTGTTCTTTAACGTTTGGTTGTTTTACCTCTGAGCAGCCCTTTTTTTTGCAAACCATGGGTTAAATGGCCAGGTTACATGGATCCGAAGGCTCGGAGAAGGTTGGGGGACCCACTGGAACAGCTGATGGGAGACAGATGGTAGCCTCCCGTTAAGGCCATCCAGTGTGTTCTTTAACGTTCGGTTGTTTTACCTCTGAGCAGCCCTTTTTTGCAAACCATGGGTTAAATGGCCAGGTCACATGGATCCGAAGGCTCGGAGAAGGTTGGGGGACCCACTGGAACAGCTGACGGGAGACAGATGGTAGCCTCCCGTGAAGGCCATCCAGCGTGTTCTTTAACGTGCAAAAAAGTGCCGCTCAGAGGTAAAACAACCCAACCCAACCAACCCCAAAAATATTGTTCCGACAGATTAACGTGCTACAATTTATGATAAACGCGTCATCAACGCATGCGTGTGCTTGAGCGCGAGAATTACGTCACCAACGACATCGAACGACTTGACAAAAAGAATAAGGAATAAAATTTTGTATGAAGCAGTTGGAGTCTATAAGAAAGGGGTGGTAGGTCTAAGCTTTTACGTGACAAAATAATCTAAAGAAGAAGTGTGGTATGTGGTGAGTTGATTAGTGTAGAATATTGTTAGTAAAACTAGTCAGAAGAGCCAAAGAATTGTTTACTCTGGAAGTGAAGGTTATACAAGAGACATGGCAATGAAAATGAAGCGGTAATATGTTAGTCGAATAGACAGAGCTGGACTTACAGAAAAATTCATCACGTGGTGTATAATTACATTTAGTTGTTTGTAAGATTCTCTATAGATTGTAGATTTGTTCGCATATATGATGAACACTGGTTGAATTTAGTTTGTATAAATGAATTCGTCTATACTTTTGTAATAAGTTACATTGTTTTAGAATTATCATTGTTATGTACTATTTAATTGAAGTCACGCTCAGTTGCATCCATTTAATTTGTAACAATGTTTTAGCCTTTGGGATCTTTGTGAACTGGCTATTTAGCCCACTGGGCGCATAAAAATGCTGATAAATATTAAGTAATCTAAGTGAATCGAGCTATATTTGTGAACGTCTTTGGAAACGAGCATTTCATGTTTACCAGAAGAAATTTCTGGATTGATTTTGTACACGCAAACCTCAGATTTTCTGGATTGATTTTGTACACGCAACCTCAGATTAGTAAAAATGGAACGTTAGTTCAAAATCTAATATTTAAAGAAGACAGTTTGTTTCTTTGTCTGTTCGCTTCAGATCTCTAAAAGTCACCAAATTTTGTATGGAATTTTTCCATCCTGAAGACCTCCCCATTTTCAATCGGTAAATATGGAGGACTACCAGTCTTTAGTTGATAAATATAGAGGACTGTCCATTCTTTTTAGGGAACTATAAGGGACTGTCCATTTTTTAGGGAACTACAGAGAACTCTCCATTTTTTAGGGAACTACAGAGGACTTTCCATTCTTTTTTTAGGGAACTACAGAGGATTTTCCATTCTTTTTTTAGGGAACTACAGAGGATTTTCCATTCTTTTTTTAGGGAACTACAGAGGACTGTCCATTCCTTTTTAGGGAACTACAGAGGACTGTCCATCCTTTTTTTAGGGAACTACAGAGGACTTTCCATTCTTTTTTAGGGAACTACAGAGGACTGTCCATTCCTTTTTAGGGAACTACAGATGACTCTCTTTTTTTTCGGGAAATACAGAGGGCTGTCCATTCTTTTTACGGAACTACAGAGGGCTGTACATTCTTTCTTTTAGGGAACTATAGAGGACTCTCCATTCTTTTTTAGGGAACTACAAAGGACTCTCCGTTCTTTTAAGGGAACTACAGAGGACAGTGCATTCTTTTTAGGGATGGCCTACAGAGGACTCTCCATTCTTTTTAGTGAAAAACACAGGACTCCCCACTTTTCAGTCGGTAAATATTGAGGAGTCTTAATTTTTAGTCACTAAATATGGAGGACTTCCCATTTTTAATCGGATCATGGGGGGGGGGACTATATTTTAGTCGGTTCCGTGGCTATGTGACTAGCGTGCATGGCTACTGATCAAAGGGACCTGGGTTCGAGCCCTGAATGGCTGTTTCTGCTGTCTTTCTTCTGAGGTCTCGCCTTCCTCACAGGTTCTTATTTATGTCGTGTTATATTGACAGCTTCCTGTTAGACCTCTGTGGCAAGAAGGTGCTTCACGGGTAGTTTGTTTTTAAATTATGCATAACACCCATTTCTAGTTTGTTTTTAAATTATGCATAACACCCATT